>WBNM01018637.1:0-42171 GCA_013399055.1 Ramphastos sulfuratus | reverse complement strand
TATGGCAGATTTTGGAGTGTTTTTTGTGGGTTGTTTTTTTTTTTTTTTTTGGTGGCTGTTTTAGTTACTAACAGCTTCCAGCGCTGTTAACTCCCCCTGTTTTGTCATTTTGCAGCAGTAAGCTTTAAAGCCACAGGCAATTTTAAACAGCAGTTACTGGGAAATGAGCTTTAAAATTAGGATCCATCTTCTGTGTCCCCAACAAAAGCCCAAGATACACTTCTTTGAAGGAACACCAGAATTACTGAGAGGGAATTCCACAGAATTAAGTGCTCTGTCTGCAAAGAAAAAATACCTTTTGTGTGTCCCTGCTCCTCAATCTCTAGCAGTCCAAGGGGAAAAAAGGGTCATCCACAAGGTGCTCGACGTCATATTGGCGTCAACTCAAAGTCATCGTTAACGTCAACAAGAGGAACATAAAACTCCTGAATTTCATAAATGCTGATGGATTTGTAGGTAGCAGGATCAAGCTCTTGGAGCTTAAGCTGCCACTCCAGTCTCTGTACTGCGTTTAATGCTGCTGCTTCGTGCTGCTGCCTCATCAAAAGGCACGTCTGTTAAAAAAAAAAAAAGGAGAAAGAAATTATTGCAGCATTGGACAAAATAAGTCAAATTTGAACATCTAAGAACCATCCAGGAGCCTCTCTGCTAGCAGTAAGTCATTTCCCAACTATGCATTTAGAAATCTGAAGGTTATTCCATTACACTACATAACAACAAAGTTGTTTTTAATTTATACTGCTGGACCCTCCTTTATGTTGCACTCAAAACCTCTCCAATCACCTCTGATACTGCATTTGAATCTACGTTTTATTCACCTCATCTTCACAGGGACATCCCAGTCTGGTGGGGTTTCCTTTTTTGAAGTGGAAAGAATAAGAAGTGTACCTTTAACTTGTCAAACTTATCATCCACATCCTGTAACCACGACATGAACTGCCTGGCGTTAAATCGATCCCTCACCGATGTTTTGCTGTCATCAGCCTGCAAAAAAAGAATTGACCCAAACTGTCAGGGATTGGATGATTCAGTTTTAAGCATACTATGAAACACGAAACTACTCTCTGGGTCCTTCTTGAACAAGCACAGAACCATGGAATCGTTTCAGTTGGAAAAGACCTTTAAAACCATCGAGTCCAACCTCTAACCTACCAAGGTTGGTGCTAAGCCATGTCCCTCAGCACCAAATCTCTGCGATCCTGCAGCACCTCCAGGGATGGAGGTTTGATGTTTGGGGAACTGTTCAGTGAAAAAGTGTCTTCTAACATCCAACTCCCCTGGTACAACTTGAAGCCATTTCTTCTCAACTGGTTACTAAGGAGAAGAGACCAATCCCAACCTGGCACCAACCTCCTTCCAAGTATTTGTAGAGAGCAAGAAGGTCTCCTCTCAGCCTCCTTTTCTCCAGGCTAAGTGACTGCAGTTCCCTCAGCTGCTCCTCACCAGCCCTGTTCTCCAGACCCTTCACCAGCACCACTGCCCCTCTCAGGACCTGCTCTAGCACCTCAGTGTCTTTCTTGTAGTGCAGACCCTAAAACTGAACATAGTACTCAAGATGTACCCTCACCAGTGCATCACGATGGAAAAATAAACTCAGAGTATTGAGATATGAGTATAAATGTTGGCTACCACTTCTACTGTGAGCCAGCTGCTCACTGAAAATGGTACTTTCAGATTCCCTCCAAAATTTAATGTATTTTTGCAATTTAGAGTGGGGAGGCTTAAAGATTTATACTTTAAATCACAGAATGGTGGGGGCTGGAAGGGAACTCTTGAGATCATTTAGTCCAAACTCTGCTGAAGAAGGGTCACCCACAGCAGGTTGCCTAGGATCATGATGTCCAGACAGGTTTAGAATCTCTCCAGAGAAGGAGACTCCACAACCTCTCAGTGGGGCAGCCTGCTCCACTGCTCTCTCACCCTCACAGGAAAGAATTTTCTCCTCATGTTCAGGTGGAACCTCCTGAGTTGTAGTTTGTGCCTATTAGCCCTTGTCTTCTCGCTGGGCATCACTGAAAAAAGTCTGGCCCATTCCCCTTGAACCCAACCCTTTAGAGATTGATGAGCACTAAGAAGATTCCCCTTCCAGGCTGCTCTTCTCCAGGCTAAACAGCCCTGGATCTCTCAGTCTTTCCTCCCCACAGAGATGCTCCAGTCCCTTCAGCATCTTTGTAGCCTCCACCAGACTCTTTCCATTAGTTCCCTGCCTCTCTTGAACTGGGGAGCCCAAAACTGGACCCAATACTGCAGATGTGGTTTTGCTAGGGCAGAGTAGAGGGAAAGAAGAACCTCCTTCACCTTAATCTCTGAAAACTCAATCAGTATAAGACAGATTCTTCCACACAACTACTTTTGCTTTATTCTCTTTAAAATTCAATAACAAATTAAAGAAATAATGTCTTGGGGAAAAGCAAAAACATTAACAAAGGAACACACTTCTGCAGTCTGACTTCACTGATTAGAAAAGTATTCAAAAGCAATAATAAAACAATATTTTTACATCAAAATCCCTAAAGGGAGAGTAAAAAAAGTGAGCAGACATGTTTTATGTCTTGCTCAATGAAATAAAATCCCTATCTATTTATTGAGAACACAGAACATCACATCTGCCTCTCAGTCCCTCACAAGAAACTAGATCCTTTGTCCCGAAGTCCTGAATCCAAACTATGCCAATGTAACAGTTAAATCATAATCACTAAATAAAACAAGCTGCTGTTCCTTTTTTTTAGGGAAGAAAACAAAGATACTGCAGGAATTTCTACACTGCAGCAAGGGGCAGGAATGGGGGAAAAACCTGCAAAGACTAAAATCTCTAAAAAAGCCATCTTTGGCTTGAGCACATGACTGTGAAGCATGGCTCTTAAGGTCTGCCCAACACGTGCAGCTGGAAAGGCAAGCCTCCAAAGACCCAGAAATCCCATCAAAACAGTTCTGAGGGAGCCATTTTCCTGCAAAACAAAGCAGCTCTTTGATTACAAACCTTTGCCAGCTATTTGCTCAAACATGAGAGAAACTTCATCCAAAATGTTTCTTCTTTGGAGAACACAATTAAGAGTTGCCAGCAGGGTAATAGCAGAACCTGTCACAGGGGAATGTTTTTTTTCTTAAGCATCTACATCCTTCCCATGAAGTATCAAGTTTAAAGCATTGAGGTGATGGCTTAAAACATTGATTTCAGTTGTAAGAAAAAACTTATTTAATACTTTGCTGAACGTTATGGGCAAAGGAAAAGTTCCTAAGAAAAATTACCACAGATGGAAGCACCAAGGTGCTGAGGTCATGAGGGGGCATGACAGGCATTTTACTACTGCTCCTGTAATCATCTAGATGGTCATTTGAAGTATGGGGGAAGCCCACAACAACTTCTCCCTCAATTCCTTTTGTTTCACAGAGTTCAGCTATAGAATCATAAGGTTTGAAGGGACAAAAACTCATGTAGATCTGTCATGGGCAGGGATGCCTTCTCCTAGACCAGGCTGCTCAAAGTTACATCCAACCTGCCTTTGAACACTTCCAGGCATGCAGCCCCCACATTTTCTCTGGAAATGTGTTCCAATGCCTTACCACCCTCATGGGGAAGAATTTCTTCCTAATGTCTAATGTCAATCCAGCTTCTTCTGGTTTGAAGCCATTACCCTTCCTCCTGTGGCACCATGTCTTTGTAAAAAGTCCCTCCTCTGCTGTTCTGTAGGCCCCATCAGATCCTGGAAGGCTGCTCTAAGGTCTCCCCAGAACCTTCTCTTCTCCAGGCTGAACAACCCCAACTCTCTCAGCCTGTCTTCACAGGAGAGGTTTTCCACTCCTCTCATCATCTTGTAGGACCTTCTCTGCACCTGCTCCAGCAGGTCCATGTTAGAATCTGCTTACTTTAAATGAATTGTAAAATGTTAATTATAAAAATGTAGCTCCATGGGCAACTCAGATAGATCTGAAATTGCTAGAAAGCTCGAAGCCTCTAAATTGAGAAAAAAAAGCAAAACTGAAGGACATGCTGAACTTCAAAATTAACAATTATGGTATTTGGTCAGTTAACAACAACAAAAAAAAAATCTCAGTTACATTTACTAAGGAAATGATTTAAATATTTGCCAGCATAAAGCTTAAAATGGAAGAACACCACAGCTTCCATAAAGTGGTGTCTCCTGCTAACCACTTCATTGTGCACAGCTCTAGTTCTTTAAAGACGGAGGGGAAAAAACAAAGTAGTAATGGTCTGAATAAACACTGGAAACTGTAATTATTCTACAAAGGGCTCCAGGACTAAAGTGGATTCCCCATCTGTTGGAAATGTAGGTGTTTCATTTTAAAATCCATCAACACTTTTATTACACCAAAACCATCAAATGTCTTCCTTGTTTTATGTGTTCCTCACAGGTTCTGAATGCTTGTTCCATTTTTGTTACACAGCAGAGCTGCTCACGAGACACCAACACCAGGAAATTATGTTCTCCAAAGTTCTCTGGTAGTGGTAGTCCACAAAAGGTACATAGATTACAAAGAACTCATTTACTGCTCATATTAAACAGGCTGCAGTACTCATATACTGCTCCTTTGATAGAATCATAGAATCATTAATGAGAGAAAAGCTCCCCAAGATCATCAAGCCCAACCATTAACCCAGCACTGCCAAGTCCACCACTGAACTGCATCCCTCAGCACCACATCTACATAGCTTTTTGAACACATCCATGGATGGTGACTCCACAACTGCCCCAGGCAGCTTGTTTCAGGCTTAGCTATTCTTTCAGTGAAGAAATTTTTCCTAATATCCAGCTTAAACCTTCCCTGATGCAACTAGAGACTGATTCCTCGCATTCTATTGCTTGTTACCTGACAAAAGAAACCAACCCCCACCTTCCTTTCAGCAAGCTGTAGAGAGCAAGAAGGTTTTCCCTCAGCCTCCTTTTGTCCAGACTAAATAACAACTCCAATTCTCTCAGCAGCTCCTCACAAGACTTGTGCTGCAGACCCTTCACCAGCTTCATTGCCTTTCTCTGGACATGCTCTGGCACATCAATGTACTTCTTGTAGTCAGGGACCTAAACTTGATCCCAGCATTCAAAGTTCAGTCTCCCTAGTGCCCAGTAAGGGGGGGCAATCACTTCCCTAGTCCTGCTGACCACACTATTGCTGGTACAGGCCAGGATGCTGTTGGCCTTCTTGGCTACCTGGGCACACTGCTAGTTCATGTTCAGCCAGCTGTTGACCAGCAGGCGCAGGTCCTATTTTAACCAGGAATAATACCAACACTGAAGATGTAAATAACATTGCACACATAAATAATATGAAGTTTGAGGTGATTTTGAAAGAAATCAAAATTAATTTGTTACTGCTCAATGTTTCAGCACTGTTCATCTGGTTTATATGGAATGATTCACATGTTCCTCATGGAGAGAAGTATAATGTGGTGGTGAGACACTGGAACAGGTTGCCCAGAGAAGCTGTGGAGGCAGCTCCAAGCTTGGAAGTGTTCAAAGCCAGGCTGGATGGGACCTTGAGCAACATGATCTTGTAGGAGGTGTCCCTGCCCCATGGGAGGAGGACTGAAATTAGATGATCTCTAAGGTTCCTTCCAATCCAAACCAGTCTAGGATTGTATGATATCTCCACAAAACATTTCCAAATTCATGAACCAGTCTCACCACTTCATGCACTACCAGCACTCCAAGTCTCTGGGCTGCTGACAAAAATGATTTTTTTATTCTGCTATGTTTTTAATTACTGTTTAAGGTCTCTTTGTAAGCCCCCCAAGTAAGTTCTGTTTATGACTGAAACGAGATTTCATCAAAATCAGCAAAGTAATGTTCTCATTTTATCTTTCTCCTCATTTGTGAAGGTGAAAGAAAATCAGACATGGTATCAAAGAGGAAACCAAATTACACATACCCATATCCTCTTGTCACTGTACACCCACACATGGCCTAACCAAAGTTACAACCTATAATGTGCAAGACCTTAATTCCATACGAATCAGTGCCAGCTTCAGCATGGGAACAGGATTCTCTCCAAACATTCCTTTTGAGCCAGTCTAGAAAGACCTTGGATGGCATTGTGAAATACATCTCTACCTGAGCATCCAGAGGCACGTTATAAACCTCGGCGTCCAGCAGAACGGTGCAGGCACTGAATGGTAGTGTTTGATTAGCCAGAGTTCGTGCTGCTCGGTAGTGAACACGTAGAACTTCTTGTTCATTGGAAACAATAAGCTTCTCCTAATTGAATGAAAGATCAGCATGTAAATGTACATGAGGTAAATTAAACATTTCAGGTTAATTCATTCCAATGTCTGCTCATTTAAAGGTTTCTTTTCGAGGCTTGAAACGCTTTTGAACGGTGTGAGAAATGGGCTGGTGGAGGTAGGAGTGGTTGTTACGGAATCAGAGAATGGTAGGGTAGCAGCTTGGAAAAGACCTCTGGAGATCATTAGTCCAACCCTTCTTCTAAAGCAGGGTCACTCACAGCAGGCTGCCCAGGATCACAATGGCCAGACAGGTTTGGAATCTCTCCATGAAAGGAGACTCTACAACCGCTCTGGGCAGCCTGGTCCAGTGCTGTCACCCTCACAGCAAAGAAGTTTCTCCTTATGTTCAGGTGTGACCCCCTGAGTTCTAGTTTGTGTCTGTTCCCCTTTGTCCTATCACTGGGCACCACTGAAAAGAGTCTAGCCCTATCCTCTTGAACACCAACCTTTAGATATTGAGGAGCACTGAGAAAATCCCCTCTCAGGCTGCTCTTCTCGAGGCTCCACAGCCCCAGGTCTCTCAGCCTTTCCTCCTAACAGTGATGCTTCATTTCCCTCAGCATCTCTGCAGCCTCCATTGGACTCTCTCCAGCACTTCCCTGTCTCCCTTGAACTGAGGAGCCCAAAACTGCACATGGCCTCACTAGGGCAGAGTAGAGGAGGAGGACCTCCCTTGACCTGCTGGTCATCTAATCAAATCCAAAGTGTCAATTTAGTTATGCAGAGAGCATTCCCTGAATGTCAGAATTGAAAACACCTTCCCCTCCCCCAAAAACTGGCTGAATGTCACACACAGATTTTCTACTTAATGCTACTGAACCAAGTTCCAGGTAATGAGGAAGGTGGAAAACGAAAAGTTTGAGGAGCACAGCGTTGGGATATAGAACCTTTAAAGAGACCTTTAAGATCATCAAGCCCAACCATTACATAGGTTTGTGAGTCTCCACTATCTGAAGATTTTTGCCACATGCTTGTCATGGCAAACACAGTGGCCAAGCAAAGAAGAATGTGGTGCATGTGTGTGTTTACTGCTCTGCAATGTAATGGCCCTAACTTTCAACATGAGGAAAAAAGGTGGATCATAAAAAGCTCAGAAAACAGTAAAAAGCAGCATCTTACCTTTGCTTACAACTAATTTCTTTTCAGTCAGAAACTTAAGCCATGTCCCCATTCTTTGTGCTTATTATTTTATACTTACTTTACACTGAAATACTGAATTCAAGTAAAAACTTGCCCTCAACTGGTGTGTTATGGGTTGAAATCAACTTTTAAAATTACCACTCTGGGTTTTAATGAACCAGCTACTTGTAGAATGGTGTGGAAAGATTTCTTACATACCTTTAAGATACATTCCACATGAGCAAGGAGTCCTGTCTGAGTCCACAAGCTATCTGGCTCACAGTACTGACAGACACCTAAATCTAGGCTGCCAAGGAACAAGGTTTGGGCTACACAAAGAGTACTCTTAAACCAGGAGTATTTTCTCCATTTCTATATTCAAATTCAGTGAAGCCTGCGGGTCCAGTTCTAATATAATTTTAGGCACTTTCTGCAAGCAGAATATTGGAAATAATGTGTTAGTCTTAGAGCCACATGTGTCTTTTACCAAGACAGAATTTACTCTTGCTTTGATTTTTTTTTTTAACTCAGTCAGTTTGGTTCTGAATCCTACGACCATTATTAGCTGTCAAAATCAAGAGTCTGCAGCTTTCTTCCCACTTCCCCTGGGAAAAATCTGGGCTACATCTTAGAGGAATTAACAGGAAAAAGCTGCTAAGTACTCTGCTAAGCTGTCCAAACCTTTTCTTTTTATTCACAAATTTGGACAGAAGGTGCATTACTTCTAAAGCACTCTTGAATTCAGCAAAATACAGTCTTTGCATTGAAAAAAAGAAGCAGCTTAAAGCTTAAAGTTGGGAAAGAAAATAATGCAAATGCCTTCAGTCTTACCCTTTCGATGCTGTGCTGCAAACGTAGCTTCATCCTCACAACCTCCTGTTGTTTAAATAGTTCTTTAAGTGGGTCTGAGAGAGAGGGAGGTGGTGTAATCTGTATAGAAAGATTTATAAATAGTATAGTCAGCCTGTCTTTAAGAGCTGTTTGACATTACCTAGATGATTTGAGCACTAATTAAAAAAACAAACCAAAACCAAACACAAGCAAGGTATATTTTAGGGAAAACATGAGATTTTTGGACATTCCATTAATTATGTGACTACAATCCATTTGCAATAAAATGTTGGAAGGATTTTTCACTACAAAGCTAATAAACCTGACTGAAGTGGCATTTCAAACTGTTTCATACAATCATAGAATGGTTTGGGTTGGAAGGGACTTTAAAAGGCTGTTTAGTCCAACCCTGCTGCAGTCAGCAGGGACTTCTGAAACTAGATCAGGTTGCTTAAGGCCCCAAACAACCTGACCTGGAATATTTCCAGGGATGTGGCACCTACCACCTCTCTGGACAACCTGGGGCACTGTTTCATCACTCTCATTTTAAAACATTTCTTCCTTTAATCTACATCTCCCTCCCTTAGTTTCAAACTCTCACATCTTAGAATCATAGAATCAGTTAAAGCTGGAAGGGACCACAAGGATCATCTAGTTCCAACTCCTCTGCCATGGGCAGGGACATCCTATCCTAGATCAGGCTGGCTAGAGCCTCATCCAGCCTGACCTTGCCCTGTCACAACAGGCCCTGCTAAAATACCTGTCCCAAACTTTCTGATCAGCCCTTTAAGTACTGAAAGGCCGCAAGAAAGTATCCCTGGAGCTTTCATTTCTCCGGGCTTGAACAACCCCAACTTTCTCAGCTTGTCTTCACAGTAGAAGAGTTCCAGCCTTTGGATCATCGTTCTGGCCTTCTCTGGATCTGCTCCAACAGGTCCAATTCTTCCCTGTGCTGAGGACTCCAGAGCTGGACTCAGTACTGCAGGTATGTCTCAGCAGAGTGGAGCAGCAGGGGAGAATCCCCTCACCTGACCTGCTGGCCTGCTGTCTTAATGTTTCAATGTCACTGTCAGCATGCCATAGCTCTTCTTTAGGAGAGCTACACATTAGAAGATCATTAAAATAAAACTTGCTTTCAGTTTTAAAGACTCTTTAAAACAGAACTGTTCAAAAAGTTAAAAGGTGCCTAGCCAAATGCAAGAGCAAAGCAAGAAAACAAAAAACACTGCTGAAAAATAAGTCACTCAGTGCAGCTATGCAGTGTCACTGGCATTTTAGGTGGCACAAAAGATAACCAACCCTGTTACTCATCTAACAATCATGCAGGACACAGACAAGCACAAAAAGTGCACTGGAGCCCCAGGCAGTGGTTTGGAAAATTGTTTTCTTCTGTCAGTTATTCGAATGCAATTTTTAAGGCTTAAGCCTAAAAAAAATAATGAATACAATAATCAAACAGACTTTAGTGAACTGACTCTGTTATTGATCTCTAAACATTTTGTGTTCTCAGCCTATTATGTTACATAGCCAATATTACTGCCCTTATGGAGCTGTGTGACACTGAAAAGGCACCTGGAGGCCTCATGGCGACTGCAAAAATCAGATGTTTCTTGAGAAGTAACTAATAAACAACTTGAGAGTTTTAAGGCTCCACCCAAAGTTTCCTTTTCTTTGTGCCAGTTCTGTCTGACAGCTCAGGGTGGTGTTTTTAACCACTGCTAGATGTAAGAGCATTGATACTGCTTTGGAAAGACTCAGCAAAATAAAATTAAATTAAATACTGCTTCCTATTGCTGCTCCTCCAAAACCACAGCTGAAGTAGGTACCTACAGACATTACACTCTACCTTCTACCTAACACAAATACAGACAGAAGTAATTCTCTGCAACAATATGGATCCTGCAACTGTCAGGAAGCAATTAATCCAATATGAAAAAATATGGACATATTGATTACTAGAATCTTGCAACTATGCACTTCAGTAACAAAGGGATTTAGCTACCAGGAGTTATCTGATTATTGTTATCTTGGAAAATTATTCCAGGACAATTTTTTTCATCAACTGGAAGTTAGAATCATAGAATGGTAAGGTTGGAAGAAGACCTCAAGGATCATCTAGTTCCAACTCCCTGCCATAGGCAGGGACACCTCCCACTAGGAGAGGTTACTCAAGGCCTCATCCAACCTGGCCTTGAACACCTCCAGGGAGGGAGCAGCCACAACCTCCGTGGGCAACCTGTTCCAGTGCCTCACCACCCAGTTGACCAATGTCTTTGGAATTAAAGAACATACTGAATAGAAAGAACCTATCAATAGGACAAGAGGAAACAGTCTCAAATAAACCAGTTCTGAGTTGTCAGAATCTACTGGGGTGCTTGATGAGATGAAAGGAAGCATCCTCAAGCTGCACCAGGGGAGGTTTAAGTTGGATGTTAGGAATGATTTCTTCCCCAAAAGAGGTGCCAAGCCCTGGAACAGGATGCCCAGGGAAGTGGTGGAGTCCCCACCCCTGGAGGGATTGAAAAGCCTCGCAGATGTAGTGGTGAGAGACATGGTTTAGTGGTGGCTTAGCAGTGCTGGGTTAATAGTTGGACTTGACAATCTTACAGGTCTCTTCCAACCAAAACAATTCTGCGATTCTCCTAACTAATTGTGGTTTGTTCCTTCAGTTATTACTTGGTACAAAATGACATTCGGCTCCTCCACGTTTCAAACTGCTAAGCAAGAGACACTTCACTTCTCTCAATGAAGTTGGTTTGGCTCCTGAACGGGTGAGTAACGTTTATGACATCTGCCACTTGGTGTAAGTCATCACCACTGAAAACAGACAACCAGAACAAAAAACAAACCCAAATCACAGACATCTCCTGTAATAATCTGTCTCAGTCATAAGGGGTATTGATGTGATTAAGCTTAGTTTAAGGCCCATTGCAGTCTAGTTTTGCCTGGAAACTTTGCACTTGTGGCACAGCACAACGGTGTTGTCATGCTCTCTCAATACATCAGACAAGATGCTTGTAGTCACATCAAGCTCTTATTTAATTAATTTAGCTAAATCCAGAAATGTCCCTCAAAAATTTCAGTGCTTTGGTTAGCAGAGACCACCACAGCATAACAAGCAGGATAAACAATCAGTCTATAAACATTCTTTGGGCTTATGCAGCTAAGTTGTCCAGAACTAAAATCTCAGAGTTAGTGAGCTTCCATGTCACCTAAAACAATTGCAAATATTATCAATATCGTCCCGTTAAATTTACTAATCACTTGATTTTGCAAGAGAAGTAAGAACCAACGCCACAGAAAATAGCTGGAAGGGGCTTAATTACTAGACAGCAAACTTGTGTGGGCTTTTATTTAAATGTGTAAGAGAACTGTGCCCCTGTGAAGCTGCTGTTCATAGAATTGTTTTGGTTGGAAGAGACTTAAGAGATCTTAAGATGCATCAAGTCCAATCATTAACCCAGCACTGCAAGTTCCACCACTAAACCATGTCCCTCAGCACCACGTCTATATTGCTTTCAAAACCCTCCAGGAATGGTGATCCCACCACTTCCCTGGGCAGCCTGTTCCAGAGCTTGATAACTCTTTTGGGGAAGAAATTCTTCCTGCTGTCTAATCTCAGCCTCCCCTGGTCCAACTTGAGGATGCTTCCTCTCATCCTATCAAGCACCCTCGTAGATCCCGAGCCCTCAGAACTGGTTTATTGGCAGATTTTCTAACACCAACAGCTAACATGACAGTGTCCTCCCACCACCCCACAGCCCAGCCTGCTGACCCTGGCTGACTGACACCTCCTGAGCCATCCCTGGACATATTCTGAGTCAGGCTGGATGGGGCTCTGAGCAACCAGCCTGCTCTAGTTGCTAGTCCCTGCTTAGTGCAGGAGGGCTGGACTAGCCGACCTTTAAAGGTCCCTTGCAACCCAAACTGGTCTATGATTCTGCGAAGCAGCTACAGGATTTTATGACCCCAGAGATCACAACTGCCTCTGTGTATAAACATCCAGTCCAGCCCCACAGTGTCTTCCAAAACACAAAGCTAAATACAGAACTAAATCTGTTTACAGTGATTTTTGAAATTATCGGTTTTTTCCTGTCTTCTTGCAAACATGAGAAGAGCAAGTTTTGGATCCTTGAAGTCTGCAGACAGGGTTTGAGTAGTCTTACACCACCTACTGGAAATCCCAGCTTGTGAACCAGCACTGGGTTTGGACAGCAGAAATTACTTTATTTTCCTTCAAGACCACAACGTTTAAAGG
The DNA here is from genome assembly GCA_013399055.1 of Ramphastos sulfuratus. NCBI lineage: Eukaryota > Metazoa > Chordata > Aves > Piciformes > Ramphastidae > Ramphastos > Ramphastos sulfuratus. Next base: position 29,722 of record WBNM01018637.1, on the reverse strand, counting down.
TTTCAAGGCAAGAACAGTCAGAGAAGCCTCTCTGATCTTCTAGTCAAAGAGATGGTTAGTAAGGAGACCATGAAAAGTGGGCAGGGAAAATGCAAACATGTTCTTGCAAGAACAGGGCATGAAACTGAATGCCACAAGCAAAAGGTGACTATTTTTTTTGTGTAACCAAAGCATGTTATCAAACTAGTTTCAGACTGGTCACAGACTCCATGCAGAAGAGAGGAAAAAAAAAGAACCCCTTCCTTCTCCAGTGTTTTCTAATCCTGGTCTGAGAAACGACTCAGAAAAGCTAGACAGAGCTCAGCCTTTCATCTCTCTGCTCCACTACACTTGAAGGCAACCATCAGAACAGGTTTGTTTGGTAGCAGCTAAGCCGCAAGACATGCCCTCACCACCTCCAACACAGGAAAATCAGTTAACCAAGTGTCTTGTACACCATAGATCCTTCATAAAAACTTCAAGAGCACAAACTCTTCGCTCCATAAACTTCCAATCCTCTTTTGTGCCCCTTACAAAAAAAAGACCACAAAAAGAGAAGCTAACTCACATTCACACATACACAGTTTTTCCTCAATTATTTTCACCCACCCCTCTCCATCTCCCCTCACCCATCCCACCCAAACCAACCAACCTGTTCTGTTGCTGTAATATTTCGCACATTTAGGAAATAAGTTTCCGGTGACAGCACTAAAATAGGCTTTTACCACTTAACCTTCTGCAGCAACACCAGAGAGAATGGACAGAATCTCTTTTACTAGATACCTATCTGCAAGATAGCCATCAGAAGCTGGAAATGAATCACAGAATGGTTTGGGTTGGGAAGGACCTTTAAAGGTCATCATGCTGAATCACACTGTTGCCTGTTTTCAGGAAGCAGTGCAGAACCCTGCAGGACATACTGGTGCACCAGCCTCAAAGGAATACAGCTAAGTGCAATTTAAATTTCCTCTGTTAGAAGATCCTGATTAATTTCCTTCTGTTTTATAGAATCATAGAATAGTCTCAGCTAGAAAGGACTCCCAAAGGGCATCTAGTCCAACTCTCTCTGCAGTAAGCAGGGACATCCTCAACTAGATCAGGCTGCCCACAGCCTTGTCCAACTTCACCTTGAACACCTCTCCAGGGATGGGGCCTCAACTACCTCCCTGGACAACCTGTTCAAGTGTTCCACTACCCTCATGGTAAAGAACCTGTTCCTAACATGCAATCTAAATCTACTCTTAGCTAGTTTGAAATCATTGCCCCTTGTCCTATCACTGCAGGCCTTTGTAAGCAGACTCTCTCCAGCCTTCTTGTATGCTCCCTTCAGGTACCTGAAGGTCATTATTAGGTCTCCCCAGAGCCTTCTCTTCTCCAGGCTGAACAACCCCAGCTTCCTCTGCCTGTCTTCGTAGCAGAGGTGTTCCAGCCCCCCTGAATCGTATCCATGGCCCTCCTCTGGAACCACTCCATCAGCTCCATATCCTTCCTGGATTTTTAACTGACCTGATGTCTTCTGTCTTACGTTTTGCATTTTCATTAGTGACAGAGAAGCCACAATTCATCTGTGACTACCCTCACAGCCTTAGGTGACGCAGGTTACAAATCACAGCATAAAAACAAAGCTGTGAAAATCAAACTTCAGCACAGCATCTCCTGATTCCCACCTACAGGATGTTTGCAGTTCATCAGATAAACTCTGGTGCATCATTAAAATTCCAATGCACAGCGCAGTGTGTTACACCAACTATTCCAAGCCTCAGAGCTAAATATATTGTCTTCATGTAGTGGTATCTAAAACACAGGAGTTATTTAAGCAAGAGAATCTACTTTCTCTACAGCTTAGGTACATTAGTGAGGCACAAATCAGGCTAACAGAGAATCCTTAAAGAATCATCAAAGGAAACACTTCAGAATCCCAACAGGAAGGACTTTTCCATGTTAAATTACACAGCATCTGTGTTACAATTCACACACAATGGTAGAGGTTGGAAGTGATCTCTGGAGATCCATCTAGTCCAGCCTCCTTGCTAAAGCAGACTCACCCAGGGTTGCATTCAGGTGAGTTTTGAAATTTTCCAGAGAAGGAGACTTCACAATGTCCCTCAGAAGCTTGTTTCAGTGATCTGTCACACTCAAGAGTAATTTCTCATGTCTAGATGGAACTTCCTATGTTCCAGTTTGTGCCTGTTGCCCATTTTTCTATCCCTGTGCCATGGTAAATACTTAGTAATACAGCATTTGTCTGGGTGCTTTTTACAGGTATCATGTATGAGGTGACAAAATATACATGACACATGCTGGATGACAGAATCATAGAATGGATTGGCTTGGAAGGGACCTTTAAAGGTCATCTAGTCCACCCTCCCTGCAGTAAACAGGGACATCTACAACTACATGAGGTTGCTCGTATCAGCAATCTGTTCTAGTTGGTGATGTCCCTGCTCACTGCAGGGGCATTGGACTAGATGACCTTCATAGGTCCCCTCCAACCCAAATCATTCTATGATTTTTGTGTCCCTGCTCAATGCAAGGGAATTGGACTAGATGACCTTCAAAGGTCCCTTCCAACCCAAACCATCCAATGACTCCACGATGGTTTGTCCTGTGAAACCACTGCTTGCATTTTTACTGATTGGGACTTTTAAAGATGACATTACCGGTCAATGTTAATTTGACATTTAGTCTTGAGAAGGTTGAGAGGAGATCTTATTCATGTTTATAAATATGTGAGGGGTGGCTGTCAAGATGAAGGTGGTGCCTAGTGCTAGGACAAAGAACAGTGGGTACAAGCTAGAACACAGGAAGTTCCACCTCAACGTGAGGAAACAATTTTTTACTGTGATGGTGACAAAGCACTGGAACAGGTTGTCCAGAGAGGTTTGGAGTATCCTTCTCCGGAGACTTTCAAAATGCGCCTGGATGTGTTCCTGTGTGGCCTGCCCTAGGTGATCCTTCTTTGGCAGGGGGGTTGGACTTGATGATCTCTGGAGGTCCCTTCCAACCCCTACTGTTGTGTGATTCTGTGACAAATGTGAACTATTTAGAGCACAAGTCTTCAGAAGGAAGTTAGGGAGAACATTGGAGTTACAAACCCAAACCATGCTTTTGATGGTACTGTGTACGTAAACACCATGTTACTTACAGTTGGGATGCAGATCTTGCTCAAGGGATTGCCATCCAGCAGGTATGAACCGTTGAAGGTCACATACTCATCATAGTACTGAGGTGCCTGAGGAATAACGCTGCACAGCAGTTTGCGCTTCTCCTCTATCTTTTTCCTTATGTGCAAGTACTCAAAATACGGGTTTGCTCTCTCAGAACTGTAAGGCTCAATCTCCTCCAGTTTCAGAGAATCAACAATAGCTGCCAGAGACTGCTGGGTCTTCTCCTTAGCCTGCAGTAAAGAAGGGTTTGCTTGCACGGGCTGCGGCACGCGCGACACCTTTCGTTTACGTGGATGATGGATCTGAGCATCCTCCTCTTCAGTCAGTCTAATCCTTGCTCTCACAGAGGCTGAGGACTCCGACTCTTTTTCTGATGTCTGTGTGAAGCCAAGGGGATTCTGCTTCCCCTGGCTGGCAAGCATATTCGCTCTGTTCCTCGTGATTCTTTGAGGTACTTCTTGCTGTTCCACCTTCTGATCCTCAGCAATTTCATCTTCCAGTTTCACTGTTTGGCTGTATTTCTGCACCTCTTCCTGTGCCATCTGTTGTGAGCTATTACCCGAACTAGATAAAGAGGAGAACTGTGGTGGCTCATCTGTCAACACATTTTCTCTGTCTGCAGTGCAGGGTTTTTTAGCAGCTGATTCGCTCATAATTCCCTTTGACATTCCTGAACTTAGTTCACAGAGCTCAGCATCAGCTTTGCTATCAACAACATGCCCTGCACACAGCTTCTCTTGATGGCCTTTCCCATTTCTGATGTCTGAAGCATCTGCTGTGTTACCACTTGCTTCGCTCTGAGAGTTCTTACACACAGCTTTACTGACTGTGGAGGAGTTCAGGAGTAATTGTGAACTGCTCTCACTTCCAGGGGTATCTTTTTCTGTCAGTGCCATAGGTGAATCGTTCAGCCTCTCACAGCTCTGTGAAACATCCTTTGCAGAGCTCTCAGAACACACAGCAGTGGGTGCATCAGCCCTCTTGGTGTTTGAAGGGCAGAAAACATTTTCCAGCTCTCTGGTACTAGCACTATCTGTATCCAAAGTAGATGCTGCAGTTTGAACTAAATTTTGGTGTGCAAATGATGAATCTTGGCTGCTAATGCCTGGTAAAGAAATGTGCTTAGACCCATCTGGGAGTGGCTGGGCAGGTAAAGAAGGCGGCGACTGTGAAGGCAAAAAAGATGCAGATTCTTGGGAAGTGGAACTTCCCTTAATTTCAGCGTGCTGAGGCACCAATTGAGATACTTGTTGCTCTTTTAATGTCCTGTTTTCAGAACTAGGTGTTGCTGTAACGCTGCTGGTATCTTGCTCTGCTACACCATAACCTGAGCTGTTGCACTCATTGTTTAATGAACTGAGTCTGTCAAAAGGCACATCCCACAGTTTCGTTTGCTGAGTCACGCCAGTTTGACTGCATGGCTCTAAATGCGTGTTACAGTCTCCTGAGGGGCCCATCTGAGGGCTATTTTTAACAGTACTTGTACCCATTGCTGCCTGCTTGTTGCTAACCGTTGGAGATGACGAGAAGTTGGACTGCAAACCAGACATACTGTTCTGAAAGTCTCTTTCAAGCGTGCTGCATGGCAGCTCTGCTTTAGGAGAAGTGCTGGCAAAAGCCTGAGCTGACAGCAGAGCATTCTGATTATGCTCTTCTGCTATTCGGGGCTGCCTGCTAGGTTCAGGAACAGCAGCTGGCACGCTGCACCTTCGAACCTCCACCACTGGTCTACACTCATTCAAAACCAGTTTAGCATCCTCAACAGATACCGATCTGATGTACGCCGTTGCAAGCCTGCTTGTGAAAGGTGGCTTAGGGCGATCCAGCAACTCGGCCGGCCCGTCAGGCTCCTTTTCAAGGAGGGCTGGAGATTTGGCACTCACCAAAAACAGTGACTGTGAGCAAGACATCTGGGAGTCGGAACCTTCCGGCATAAAGTCCGAGTCGTATTCGGTTACAGGCCGCGGAGTCGTTACCGTGGCGTGGCAGGAATCTTCAGAGCTTGCAACCGAAACCAGGGACACTGACCTGGAGCTCAGACCTGTCTTTTCACTTTCTGCTTTGGGGGATCTACTTGAGTTCTCTAAAGCCAAGGAAGGCTTTATAACATTGACACTTCTGGTGTCTACAGATTGTGATCTACTACTTGTAGCATCTCTCTGCTGCTTCTCCTTCACACAGACATCTGGCAGCTCTGAGCTTTTCGAACGAATCAGTTCTTTGCTTTTTGCCTCAGCTAAGGAGTGTTTTGATTTCTCTTTCATCTTGTTGAGTTCTAAGGAAGTGCGGTTTCTTAAACGTTCCTTCTCTTTCTGTTTTATTTTCTCCTTGTGTTTTCTGTGCCACTGCTCTATCTCCAGATCTTTAAGGCTAAGCATTCGTTCAAAACTCGTCTGCATTAAATCGTCGTTGACTAATCTCTTTTCTTTAGGCCGAGCATCCTTTGGGGGAGGAGCTGGTTTAGGCTTAAATTTCTCATGCTCCAGTTTCAGTTTCAGCAAACTGCTCTGATGCAGTTTCTCTTTATGCTTGTCCCTCTCTTTGTATCGGTCAATATCTTTCTCTTTTTTATCTTTCTCCCTGCCATCTGGAGTCTTCAACAGATCATCTTTTGGTTTTTCTCTCAAAGACACCAGTTTGTCATGCGCCGTTTTGGTGCTTTCTGTCACACCGCACCTCCTTTCCTCCTGCAGGTGTTTTGAGTTTGCTGCTGCTGACATCTCCTTGTCTTTGCATTTGTCTTTTTTGTCAAGCTCCTTTTCTTTCGTTCTGCTTTTTTCCGATTTAGTGTATTCAGAGTCTTTGTCGGACTGTTTGACTTTCCTTTCGGTGCAGTGTTTTTCTTTGCTTTCAGCCCAGTGTCTGTCTTTATCAGCCTTCTCTTTATCATGCTTCTTATCAGGTTTCTCTTTATTTCTTTCTTTGTCATCAAGTTTTTTAAGAGCACCCAGGCTTTTGATTTTATCATTGTCCTTATGGCACCTTTCTGCTTGCTGGAAATTTGGCTTCTCCTTGACTTTCTCTGTGTTTTCATTTACTTCTGTTTTTTCTTTGGCCTTTTTCTCTTTCTCTCCAGTTTTCCTTTCCATTTTTTCAACGTCTTTTTCTTTTGCTGAGGTTCGTTTTTCAGTCTTTTCTTTATTTTCCTTTAAATGCTTTTCCTGCTTTGCAGCATCTGTTTCTTTCTCTATTAAATTCATGCTCACAGCCTCATCCTCAACAGCAAGGAACAATTCCACCTCTTTATCTGCAAGCATAATTTCTTTCTTTTCTTTTGTGTCTTTTATTCTTTCGTCCTTCAGAAACTTCTCATTTTCTTTTTTGCTTTTCTCTTTCTCTCTCTCCTCTTTAGCATTTCTCTGGAACTGTCTTTCCTTAACTAATTTATCTTCTTTTGCCACAGCTTTCTCTAGCTTTGATTTTCTGTCTGAAGAGAGAGATTCATGGTCTAGATTTAAAAACATGTCCTCATTTTCATCACTTTTGAAGAAGTTCTCTTTCCAAAATTCTCTGTCAAACTCGATGCTTCTTTGAACCTCTTTCACATGTTTATGTTTTTCCTTCTCTCCATCCTGTTCCTTTTTGTGCTTCTCCTTTTCTCTGTCTTTGTGCCTTAATTTACGCTTTTTAATTGTTTTACCTTCCTTGTCAATCTTTCGCACAGTATACTCTGAACTCTCAAATGCTGAGCTATTGTCTTCCTCTTTCATTTTAGGACTGGATTTTTCACCAAATTCTAAGTGAAAATCTTTCTGATGGTGCTTGCTTTTTTCTTTGTGCTTGCAAGATTTGCCACTAGAACTTTCTACCAGATACTCAGAATCAGTGTTGTGATCATACCGTGTTAAATCAGATTGCAAAGTCATTTCAGAGCCTCCTGGAGACAGGCAGGTTTTGGTGTTCTCTTGCTTTAGGGGTGATGCCTGCTTTTCACTTAATCCACAGGGGTGCTTTGGAGACTTGCCAGCAGTGATATGAAAGAGATGTATAGAAGAATCTTCTTTTGGGGTGAAAGACTTCTTAAAGGTCTCTTCCTCTCGAGTTTTATCTAGGGAATCTAACCCAGAAGCAGCTATATTTGTTATTCTAGCATTTTCTTTTTCTTGCTTTAGTTCTTGATTCTCTTTGTTTTTGCTCTGATTTTTCAGTTTCCTCTTAACTTTGCCTTTTTGCTTGTGTTCATTTGGAACCATATATTCTTTCTTCACTCTTACATCTGAGTTTGATGTCTCTGAAATAGAGCAAGGAGAGACCATCTTCTTGTCCTGAAATATTTCTTCATCCGAACTCTCAGAACTTGAATACAGAACTCTAGAGGGTTTTTGCTTTTTGCTTTTAAATGATTTGGAAAAGGTAACTTTTTCCTGTTTCACAAACAAGCTGTTCTTCTCACCTTCAGCCTCATCCTCTTTCCTTAGGTCTTTTCTAAGGATGTGTTTGTCATCAATCATTTTTTTCATTTCATCTTCGTCATCGTCTTTGAACTCATACTCGTCAAGAGCAGGTGGAAGTGGTGCCTTACTGGGGACTGTTTGTTTGCTGTCATTGGCTACAGAGTCCTTTTCTGCTTCTGAATCGACATTTGCCTCTACACTGGAAGGGTTTACGGATGGAGGTTCTTCAGAATCTAGAGTAAGGAAACCGAAAATGAGCTGAATATCACTTCAGGACAAAGTAATTCAGTTCAGCAGTCATGCTTCTGTACAGAAGAAGAAAGAAAAATCCTTTCAAAACACACAATAAACCCTCTCACTAGAGTTCAGCTTCTTAAAACCAACGTTGAAACCAATGTGCTTCCCACACTTTAGAGCTCTCATTCAGGTATGTAAAAAACATTGATTTGTGTTTTTATATCCCTGTCTAATAAAAGCAATGCCCTTAAATTTTGTAGTTCTTACCTATCATGCCTAATTACAGGCTTGGGGAAGTGTGGCTGGAAAGCTTTATGGCAGAAAGGGACCTGTGGTTTCTAACTGACAAGAGGCTGAATATGAGCCAGCAGTGTGCCCAGGTGGCCAAGAAAGTCAAAGGCATCCTGTCTTGTATTAGAAATGCTGTGTGCAGCAGGAGTAGGGAGGTGATTGTCCCCTTGTACTTGGCACTGGTGAAGCCACACCTTGGGTACTGAGTCCNTTAGTGAATGTAATCAGAGACCAGGAGAAGTTCAGAAGCTGGTAGACCACCCCAGACAGTGCCACAAGCCCAACTGTCTTATCTAATGTTTATGTTCTTAGTTTTATTCGTGTCAGCAAGCCTATGAGTGAAGTAGACATCACCATTGTTTCCTTTTCACAGCCTATAATATAATTTTCTCTATTAAAATATTCCAATTAGCCTTAAACCAGCACAGAGTGGTCAGGCATTGGAACAGAGTGCTCAGGGAGTGATGGAGTCACCATCCCTGGATGCATTTAAAGGTTACTTAGATGTGGTGCTCAGAGACATGGTTTAGGGGTGAACTTTGTAGAGTGCAGTCAATGGTTGGACTTGATGACCCCAGGAATCTTTTCCAACCTGAATGATTCTATGATTCTATAACCTGACTCTTTCTCAAGGACATCTCACCATGATGACTCAGTTCCTCAAGGGATTCATCAACTCTTATTCTAACTACTACATGAGGTTCCTCCACATTAACTATTTGGTCATTTTTCAACAGCAGGTAAGTTTTTATTTTTAAAAGACAAAAAGCTGCTCATATAAAGAAATTCCCTCATGAATCTATATACACCTGAGTAAGTTACTAAGTGGAACCGAGTTACACCCTTATAAGACACTAGGTCCCATTCATCTACTAAGGATGTGAAATAAGTGACTTGGGAGATATTTTCCCCCAAGAAGACCTCTCAGAAACCACTTTGTATCTTAATAAAGATGGTAATTTTTTCTGTATCTTTCTCTGGTAAAAACACCACTCTGAAACGGGGTTCATTTGTGGGATTATTAAAGAAAGGAAGGAAAAAAAATCAGAAAAAATATTTCAGAGAACTCAATTCACCTGTAAGATTTGAAAACTACCCCTCAGCAAAAAGAAACCCTCAGCAACAGGAATTGCTACCTGCAGCAAAAGATTAAACACTGAGTGAAAGATTAAACCAATCTGATTTCAGGTGAATTGATGCACTTGAGGTTATGTCATTAAATGGCTGTTCTTACCTGAGCAGCTCTCATCTTCATCAGAGATGGGCACCTCCCTTTTCAACAGCATTTCCAGCTCTTCAGTTTCAGCAACATCCACAGGTCTCTCTCCATGCTTGTTGGCTTGGAATGGATTTCCACCGTGTCGAAGAAGCAGCTTCACAATCTGCAGTAATAAATTAATTCAGCTTTAGGTTTTCCACAACACATTATTTAAACCAGCAGAAAAATGTGCATGTGAAATGTGGGCAACCCTGAACTCTTTCCTACGAGATTGAGGCTGGAAATCAAGACTTTGGCAACTAGAATAAAAATTTCAAGTATTCATCATCTACAGGTAATAAACAAGTAATGAAGAAGACTAAAGAAGCTGTCCTCTGTTACACAGACATTTCGTCACGATAAAGAAAAGCAACAACATCCTTTTATTCTTGCTGTTTCTCATGCAAGTCATCTGGTTCCTCACCTACCAAGCTCTCTACTCCCCTGCTTGTGATTCACTTCCTTGCTCCAGATGTTATAGTACTTAATTCCACAGAACTGGACAAATTTTTCAACTAGCAGTACTGTTGGTTTCCACAGCATTCCAGAAAAGCCCTGAAGAGATTCATGTATCTTAATGGAAGAACAAACGTCTCCCATCCTTAGCTGAATACAGTACAGCAAAATCATCAATTTCTCTACCACCAAGGGCAGAAAACCCTGTTAAAGTTAGAATGACACCAAGGCCACTGTATTTTCAGCAGAGGATCCAGTGTAAGTTACATTTTTCATGTCCTTCATGCTAAGAATGGGGAAATACAGCAGGCACTGATATGGTAACATGACCCTCCTTACTTTGAGGGTACTGGAGCAGGCTGCCCAGAGAGGTTGTGGAGTCTCCTTCCGTGAAGAGATTCCAAACCTGCCTGGACGTTGCCATCCTGGGCAACCTGCTGTGAGTGACCCTACTTTAGCCAGGGGATTGGACTAGATGATTTCCAGAGGTCACTTCCAACCCCCAACATGCTGGGATTGTGTGTGACTCTACAAAGGGGCAGCAGAGTAATTCCTGCATCTAGGTTACAGAAAACAAGACCAGATTCAGAAATTAATGTAAAATACCTACAGTGCTCCATTTACCTTCACCACTAAGCCATTATTAATGAATTTAAAAACTGTAACTAAGAATATATATATGTACACCAGAGCTGCTGGGGAGCAGGGGGAGAGGGGGAAGCAGGGGGAGAGGTTTTAGGAGTCTGAGGAGTGGAACAGAAACTGGCAAACAGTGTCCCAGTTTCCAAGAAGAGAAAGAAGGAAGACCCTGGTAATTATAGGCCTGTCAGCCTCACTTTAGTGCCTGGTAAAATTGTGGAGAAGGTTGTTCTGGATGTTACTGAAAAAGACAAGGCAGTCACTGGTCATAGCCAGCCCCAGCTCCTGAAGGGAAAGTCCTGCTTAACCAACTTAATTTCCTATTATTACAAGGGCAGCCATCTGGCTGGCACTTGGAAGCCAGTATATCTGGTGATTTGGGATTTTAGCAAAGCTTTTGATACTGTCTCTCACAGTGCCCTTCTGCATAAAACATTCAGCACACAGCTAGACAAGTCCATAATGTGATGGGTGAGCAATGAATTGTCTGACAGGTTAGGCTCAGAGTTATAGTAAGTGGTGTCCCACTAAGTTTATGGCTAGTCACCAGTATAGTTCCCAAGGGCTCAATTTTAGGGCCAGTTCTCTTCCACAGTTTTATAAATTACCTAGATTCAGAAACTGAATGGACATGAAATAAGGTTGCTGACAATACTAAACTAGGAGGAGCTGTGGACTGCATTGAGGGCAGAAAGGCCTTACAGAGAGATCTGCACAGACCAGGGAGCTGGGCAATCACCAACTGCATGACTTCTTACAAGAGCAAGTGCCAGATTCTGCACCTGGGAGAGGGCAAGCCCTGTTACATGTACAAACTGGAGGATGGGAAGCTGAAGGATAGCCCTGAGGAAAGAGATGTGGGGGGTTGAGCTGATGGCAAGTTGAATGTCAGTCAACAATGTGTCCTAGCAGCCATGAGAGGTAGCTCAGGTGGTTGAGCTGAGAGGTCCCCAAGGAGGTTGTGGGTGCCCCCTCCCTGAAAATGTTCAAGGCCAGGTTGGACGAAGCCTGGAGGTTGTTCATGCCAATGCCAGAGGAGTTGGAACTGGATGATCTTCAAGGTCACTTCCAAGCCAAACCATTCTATGGATGGGTGAGTGAGTGGATGGGTGGGTGGGTGAGTGAGTGGGTGGACGGGTGAGTGGGTGGGCAGATGGATGAGTGAGTGGGTGGGCGGAGGGATGAGTGAGTGGGTGGGTGGGTGGACAGACGGATGAGTGGATGGACAAGTGGACAGGTGAGTGAGTGGACGGGTGGATGGAGGAGCGGACAGGTGAGTGGACGGGTGGGTGGATGGATGAGTGGGCAGATGAGTGGATGGGTGGACAGGTGAGTGGAGGGGTGGGTGGGGGGATGGATGACTGGATGGATGGACAGGTCGGTGGATGCATGAGTGGGTGAGTGGGTGGAGAGACAGATTTACACACAAACCCACAGAACACCGTTTAGAGACATTTTGTGTGAAATTCTCAAAAGCAACAGAAATCTCATTAAGAAAAAGTAATTGAATTATTTATTTAAAAAACAGAAGTCAAACTTTTAAATGCTTGAGAAAACTGAAAATACCTGGCAATAGAAGTAGGATCAAAACTGAGAGATGTAACAACCAAACCAACCCAACTTTAAGATGTCCTCAAAACAGCAGCAGCAGAAATATAAAACCATATGACAGCAATCAGGGTAGTCAAGACTTGTTCTAAAGATGGAGCATTTTAAACCTCCTCTTGATTGCCCTCCCACTCTTGCTGTACACTCACATTCCTGTGCCCACTGCTAGCAGAGTCATGAAGTGGTGTATCATCATCCAAGCCCTGTGTGTTCACGTCAGCTCCTGCTGCTATCAGGACTTTAGCGACATCATAGTAACCGACGTTACAAGCTTCATGCAGCGGTGTCCAACCTGCAGCAAAGAGTGGCAAGCACAAGTTAGAAAGATTTAAGAGTTGGTTTCTTTTTCCCTCCTGGGTGATCTCTGTTGCCTTAAACCACTTCAAAACACACTTGCACACAGCAGCTGGCAGGAAGGTAATGCCATCCATCTGACGGACAACACTTGCTTTGTCAACTTTAAACATCCTGCCAAATTCCAAACTTTAGTGTGATTAAGCTGAACACAGAAATCACTCAAAGAGGAAAAAAAAATCTGGCACAAAATCCCCAGACTAAACATGTGAGAAATTGTTTAGCCAGTAGGCATTTGACCACAGTGTTAAGTATATATAAATAATATTATTCTATATGGAAACAGCTTGAAAATCACATTATTGGAAAGAACAAATACAGCAAATTATTGTAACCAGTGCTCCTTCAGAGCTGCTGAACATGGACCAGGAATCACTACCAACATTCAGCTATCTAACTAGTCTAGATAGCAAGCTATGAATAGATATTGGTAAAGAACTTATTCCTGGTACTTCTTAGAATATTACATTCTTAGCAGTTTTGATTTCCACATTGACAAGCTGAAGTTCAGAGCTCATTTTTTGGTAGCACAGCCTCAACTGTAAGCGATCAACCTTCATGTGCTATGTTCCTCACCTCAGTTTCCATATTCCTCACTTCGATTTCCTCTTCCCAGCTTGCTGCCTTCTACTAAGCTGCCCTGAACTTCCACCCTGCTGCTTTCTGCCTTCTCAAAGCCCAGTTCTGTGGAAGGCATTCATCTTTTGTTTACAACTTTATCAGTTTAAGTCTGGAAGGGTTTACTCACTTGAACTGTGTGTCTAATCAGTAATGGCCTTGGACATCCGTGAAGAGGAGGTACAAGAAACTCCTGATTTATCTAATTCCTCACCTTCATCTCACTCAACTTCTCAACTGCCACTCACTTAAATAAAAATAAAGCTTAAAAAAAAATACTCTACTTTAGAGCAAAACACTTCTTCCTGATCTTCCTATATCACATTTCTTCTCCACTCATCATTTGGGTCACTCGCTGCCTGGCTACCATCTCCTTCTTTCCATTTTCTTGTCATTCACCCTTTTCCCACTTACCCACAACCATGACACTCTTCTGCTCTCAGTCCTCTGACCTCTGTCTTCTTTCCCCTTAGTAGCACCCTCCATAATTCATTCCTCTCCATATTTTACTTCTGTGCTTTCCTACTCTATCACAATGTCCAGCCTGCCAACTCTAGTCCTGGCTTGCTCTCAACATCTGTTTCCTTTATTCTTGTTCTTACACGGCAGTATCGTTCTGGCAGCTATCCCATGAGCAGGGTTATGTCCTCCCTTACTAATTCATTTTCTGCTCCTTTAGTTCTGCCAGATTCTTAGCTACAAAACTCTAATTATCTCTACACTTCATTGTAACCTGAATTTTTATTTCTCTCCATGCATGACTCACTGCTCAAATTCTCCTGCTCTTAACTTCTTCCTCTGCACAGTATTTTGAATTTCAGCCACCTTTGCTTCTCATCAATGGAAAAGTATCTCACTTGATCTCAACCATGTCCTTGAGAGCTCTGAATTAAGTCTCTAAAACCTTGCTCCTAATTGATTCTCAGAACCGACTCTCAGCCATTCTCTTCATCCTTTCATCTGCCTTTACAATTAAGGTAGTGAAGGATCTAGAGCACAGGTCTTCTGACAAGCACCTGAGGGAACTGAGGTTGTTCAGCCTGGAGAAAAGGAGGCTCAGGAGAGACTTCTTTGCTCTCAACAACTCCCTGAAAAGAGGGTGTAGAGAGGTGAGTATTGGTCTCTTCTCCCAAGTAACAAGTGATAGGACAAGAGAAAATAGCCTCAAGTTGTATCAGGTAAAATTTAGATCAGATATTAGAAGAACAATCTTCATCAAAAGGGTTCTCAAACACTGAACCAGGCTGCCCAGAAAAGAGGTGGAGTCACCTTCTCTGGAAGAATTTAAAAGCTGTGGTGCTGAGGGACGTGATTTAGCTGTGACCTGAGAACGCTGGGTTAACAGTTGGACTTGATGATCTTAAAGCTCTCTTCCAACCTAAGCTGTTCTGTGAATTACATCAGGCAAAGTCAGTGACTGATAATGAGACTGTAAGTTGTGTGAGGAGTTTAGTAATAGGAAAGGTGGTAGCAACATAATGTATCTGTCCCGATATGGAGACAACATAATGTGCACTAAGGTAGATGCGTGTGGTGTAGCTTGTGCTCATGTCCATGTCTAGCCTATATCTGGGGCTAAACTCCAGCAGCTGCTTTATCACCTGATGAGCACTCCTCAGGAAGAGAGGAGGAATCGCAAGAGAGAAGGCTCTTGGGCTAAAATGAAAAGGATTTAATGAAATGACAAAACTGTTCACAATGCCAGCATAAAGTGTACAAAGCTATACTCAGCCCAGCAAAGGTACTGCGGGCCTTAAGAGCAGGAGGAAGAGGTGAAAGGCAAGGAGCAGTCCAAGCAGGAAGCTCTAACAGAAGACTCCTTTATCCTCTAACTTCCCCTTTTACACTGAATGCATGGTTTATGGACTGGGATCCACCTGTAGCCAACTCCAGTCAGCTGTCCTGGCTGAGTCCAAACTGCTAATGGTCTGCAGGTCCAGTCCTGCCAGACTAATGATCATTTTCATGTGTCAGTATTTGCTGTCACTCCACCACTTCCCTGGGTAGCCTGTTGATGGGCTTGACAACCTTTTTAGTGAAGACAGTCGTCCTAAAATCCAAATACTCTACAAAGCCCAGAAAGCATGCACAGGTACTTTTGCAAACACCCACTATGCAAAGGCCTTGGCCACAAATTAAACCTCCAGATATTAATATGCTGTTGTAAAAAGGTATGTACCCTACTGTCCCAGTATTCCCATTGCCATTAGGAATAAAACCCATGATTGGAGAGTGTCTATATGTTTTAAGTCCTATTTATTATTTGCATGTAGCACAAACTGAAATTTAACCTCTGACAACAACCTGAGTGTTAACTTTGACCTTGCCCAGCCAAGAGGACAGGCAGCAACTCACCTGCAAAATCTTTTACGTTGACATTTGCACCTAAGCGGATCAGCTCCTTCACTTGTTTGACATCCCCCCGGATCGCTGCCATGTGTAGAGGAGTTTCCCCTCTCTCATTTCTCTTGTTCACTTTGTCTTTTTGCCTTGAAGAAGAGGTTGGAGTTTTCTTCTGTGATGGTGGTGTTTGTAAGGGGTGATTTAAGGTGGAATCTACAAAGTAAGTTTTGAAATGGTCACTCTTAGTTACTTTAAGGCTATTTTTACCTCACCTCACGTTAACACTTGCATTCAAAGATGACAGTAACCAGTGAATAATGGTATTTAAATAAAGGACTTCACATTTACCAACACAATGTTTGCAGTGTGGAAAAAGGGTGCTCTGCAAAACCCCACTGTTGTTAAAGTAGGTTTTAAGGACAGATGAAATTTGTCTGAAATACAAGCTCCACCTGCTCTGGTACAAATTCTGCTGAAACAAGACAAAACATGACTATATGGATCACAGAATCATTTTGGTGGAAACCAAACCAACCTTTTAAGATTATTGAGTCCAACTATTACCTAATGCTACCTAACCTGGTGCTAAACCGTGTTCCTCGGCATCACACCTCTGCCTCTTTTTAACAGGGGTTCAACCACCTGCCTGGGCAGCCTGTTCCAGTGCTAGAGAATCCTTTCTGTGAAGAACTTTCTTCTCATTTCTAGCCTAAACCTCCCCTGGTGCAACTTGAGGCCATTTCCTTTTGTCCTATCACTTGTTACTAGGGAGAAAAGACCAACACCCACCTCACTCCAACCTCCTTTCAGGGAGCTGTGGAGAGTAAGAAGGTCTGTCCTCAGCCTCCTTTTCACCAGGCTAAATAACCCCAGTTCCCTCAACTGCTCCTTGCAAGACTTGTGCTCTAGACCTTTCACCAGCTTCACTGCCCTTCTCTGGACCTTCAATGTCCTTCTTGTAGTAAGGGCCAAAAACTGAACCTAGCACTCAAGGTATGGCCTCATCAGTACAGGGGATAATCACTTTCCTGGTTCTGCTGGCCACACTGCTCCTGATACAAGCCAGGACGCTGTTGGCCTTCTTGGTCACCTGAGATCAGTACCTATCTTGCTTCCCTTTCCTCCAGCAAAATTCCACTTTATTTTTATGTAGTGGAATGCCAGTTGCAAGGAACACACTGTGTATGGTACTTCTCAGCTGCACCAACACAAATCCTTTGGGGTGGACCAGGTGGTTTAAGGAAATACAGCTATTCCCTTTTAAATGTTAATTTTATATACTTGTAGAATATACATTTTAATATAAAGATTTTTTACATACAGCTGGACCAAGAAAGTTTGAAGTTCTGAATTAAAACCAAGTGTTACCCCTCTCCCATTAAATCACAGNTCCTGTCATTGCAAGACCTTATAAATAGTCCCTCCCCAGCCTTCCTGTAGGCCCCCTTCAGATACTGGAAGGCTACTCTAAGGTCTCCTGGAAGCCTTCTCTTCTCCAGGCTGAAGAGCCCCAACTCTCTCAGTCTGTCCTCATAGCAGAGCTGCTGCAGCCCTCTGATCATCTTTGTGGCCCTCCTCTGGACCCGCTCCAACACTTCCATGTCCTTCCTGCGCTGGGGGCTCCAGAACTGCACATAGGACTCCAGATGGGGTCTAAGGAAGCAATCCAGTTTCATTCTAGCTTAAAAATCCCACTCTGAATTGAGACAACAGAACAATGGTTGAACTTCCTAAAAACACAGTAACCTTCAGGTTTTTAAAAAGTGCATATGGAAGAGCGTTTGAAAGTAAAAAATATATTGTAATAAAGAGATTTTCAGGTTCTACAGCTCTCACAATCCAAAAGTTTGCACATAAACACAGAAGGTCAAAGATATTTCATTGATTTACTCATCAGTGAAAATTATTTTTTAATAGACTTGGGATTAATGTAACAAATTCCAATAAAAACCAAGGATTCTTGAAAGGCATCAGGGTTCAGAATACTGGGATTGGGAGAGAACTAAACAGGTAGAAGAAAACTTTTCACTTTGTAAGATCACCTGGGCTGTTGTCTCTTGCTGTCATCTGCATGAGAAGTGCCATCTGCTTGCGCTCCGACAGAGGATATCCAAACAGAATGCTAACTGGGGTCGACTTCTTATTTGCAGCATCCTTCTTCAGTTTCTTTTTCTCTGGACCTTCTTTGTCTGGAAATATGGACATGTGAAAAATATGGACACGTGAAAAATTAACCTGCAGCTCTGTTAGGGCATTGTTCTAGAAATGCAACCATCTTTTTTTTCCAAGTATGTGAACTGGTGATGAGTGATGGCAATTAGAATTTAGGTCTCTAATTTACTGCACTTGAGTTAGTTTTGGTTACCTGCCCTCATCAGGAAAATAGCATAGTGACTGAAAGCACTTCAAGGCTTAGGACAAGGAGCAACAGATGTAAGCTGCAGCACAGGAGGTTCCACCTCAACACAAGGGGGAACTTCTTTACTGTAAGGGTCACAGACCACTGAACAGGCTCTCCAGAGAGGTTATGGAGTCTCCTTCTCTGGAGACTTTCAAGGCCTGTCTGGATGTGTTCCTCTATGACCTGAGCTAGATTATGGTCCTGCTTTGGCAGAGGGGTTGGACTCAATCTCTTCTGGGTCCCTTCCAACCCCTGACATCCTGTGATCCTGTGAAGCTCTCAGGAGGATTACAAAGGAGTTCTAAAAGATGAAAGCCCTGTTTCACAGCAGCAATCACAGAATGCCAGGTTGGAAAGGACCCCAAGGATCATCCAGTCCAACCTTTCAGAGAATCACAGAATGTTAGCAGTTGGAAGGGACCTCCAGACATTATCAAGCCCAATCCCCTGCCAAAGCAGGATCACCTAGGGCAGGCCACATAGGAACGCATCCAGGTGCGTTTTGCAAGTCTCCAGAGAAGGAGACTCCACAGTTTCTCTGGGAAGCCTATTCCACTGGTCCTTATACCCTCACCATGAAGAAGTCTCTCCTCCTGTTGAGGTGGAATCTCTGGCACTCATCTGGTGGCTGTCCCAGCCCTAACCCTTGACATGTACAGTGAGGACTGTGTAAGAACTGAGTCTCCTGAGAAATTTGGGAAACATGCCTCTGGTGGTCTTCCAGAGGTGACTGCTTTGCTACCAACGGAACTATGACTAAGACTCAGAGATAACTGTACTCTCGGAATACAACCAGATCCCTCCATCTTGATTTCAAAAGAGCCACATTAAGAATGGGATTTTGCAGTGTTGAAAACAGTTCTAATAGAATATTCTTAAGCTGGAATTACCAGCTTGTGCAGAAAATGTATCCTGGACACATCACAGGAGCTTAGACTGCAGGAAAAGTTCACTCTCTATAGCTACTTTAGCTCCGTAACCTCAGCAACCTTTTCTTTCCTATGGAGACCTCATCTACCAATCTTTCCCACTCTCCCTCCCCAAAGAGCTGACAACTGTGTCTCAAATCACTTAGTTGTCATTTCCCCAGTTCACTTGTTTAAACAAATGGACCTCTAGAGATGACAACAAACAGACAAATTTATTACTACAATAGAAGCAAAGGAAGAAGGTTAGGAAACAACTGGAATATGTGGAAAAACCATACTGGTCTGATAGGTATTGCTAATGACAAGCAGGCAACTTTTATACTTGATGTACTTTTTTTGCAGGGAGGGAAGACAGATCGATATAAAGCCATAATATACAATTAAATTAGGACATATTTTACTGACATATGGAAACAAAACCAGGTTCTACCTGTGTCTGAATTCCGATCTTCATTTCGGGATGGACTGATGGTAAAAGGAAGTTTCCGTTTTATGGAAGGCTTTTCTTTCATCTCCTTCCCCACATCACTTCTATCCACTTTGGGATTTTTGCTGTAGGAGGCAATCTTGTCCTTGCTCTAAGATAAATAAAAAGTACACTAAGTAATTTTGGAAAGAGAAGGATTAAGTCTTAAAAGGCTGAAAATGTAGGTGAGAATGTTATGTGACTGTGCGTAAAGATGTGCATTACAGAGTTTATTCCCAAGTTTTTACATTAACCTTATTAAAAATAATCAATGCCATTTATCTCTTTTTAAAATGAGTACATTCTGTGTTATTTCTGCTTCCAAACATCACTGTTGGATTGCTCCTCACTGTTAGAGCCTTAATTAATAAGCAAAGGAACACTCACTGGAGAAGAATTTGCTAAGTCTTAACAACAGTCCCGATTTCCTTCCCTGACCATAACATAACGATGACATTAAAAACACATTAAAAGCAATTCAGACTGTGAGCAGTAACACAGCAACAACAAAGCTGTGCCAGGGGAGGTTTAGGCTCGAGGTGAGGAGAAAGTTCTTCACTGAGAGAGTCATTCCCCACTGGAATGGGCTGCCCAGGGAGGTGGTGGAATCACCGTCCCTGGAGGTGTTCAAGGCGGGTTTGGACGTGGCACTTGGTGCCATGGTCTAGTCTTGAGGTCTGTGGTAGTGGGTTGGACTTGATGATCTTTGAGGTCTCTTCCAACCTTGCTATACTGTGATACTGTGAAAATAACCTTTCAACAACACCCCCCTGCTTCTACCTCACCCTACAATCATAGAGTCATAGAATGGTTTGGATTGGGAGTGACCTCCAAAGGTCATCTAGTCCAACCCCTGTGCAGGTAGCAGGGATATCCTCCACTAGATCAGGTTGCCCAGAGCCCTGTTGAGCCTGACCTTGAATATTTCCAAGGACTGGGGCCTCGACTACCTCCCTGAGCAACCACCCATCCATAATCATCCATACAGGACTATTTCTATTTCAGCATGAAAAAATAATGCATTGTTTCACTTTCAAAAGCAAGATGTACTAAGAACTCAGAAAACCTTTGAATAAATTTTTAAAGCTGGCGTCAGTTTTAGAAGGAGCAGGTACAAGCTATTTGGATTTTCTTTAGTTGGAGAAATCTGGGATTTTTGGACTGCAACAGGAGACAACCAAAGGTCATTTATCCTTCTATTGAGCATCCAACTTTCTGCTGGTGAGTGTAAGTACCCACCCAAACAAGCTGCCCAGGGAGGCTGGAATTTCCATCAGGCAAGGCTTGAAAGGAAAGGCCTGGCAAACATCTGTCAAGAGCAGAGTACAGCCTAGTCCACTCTGGCGCAAATGGGATGAGCTCAACGTTTAATGTTGAGGAGGTCTCAGTAACAAGGAAGAATTTTCTCTGTCCTCTGCAATGAAGAACATATTTTTCATCTGCTCAACAGAAAGTATCTTGGAAGGCAAACAAAGAGCAGTTTGGACCATTCCTTGATATCCCATTCCAGCTCTATTGTCTGGTAGAGCTACAATCAATGACAACAGACAAAAGGAGACAAGAGAGAGCCATGGAATGTAGCAGCTGTACTCAGCCCTGGGAGGACAAGTGTTCTTTTTCTGCCTATCAGAGCTAATTACATACTGAAGTGTGTTCTGCATGGTATTCAGATGGCTTTGGGCACTATTGTTGGACTCTTCAAAGACACTTAATTCCTTACAAGGTTCAAATGTGTTTCTCTTTCAGACCACACAGCTACAATTTGCTTCCTGAGTCTTGCCTGTGTACATTCTGAAGTATAAATTCAGATAAATTTAAGTTTCATTATGTTCTGATGTTATAAAATATCTCATGCAGACATTAAATGTCTGTCTGCTGTGCACACTTACTAGTTTTTTTAATTTATTTTATGTTCCCAAGATAAGCAACTGAAATAAAATACATGGACCCTGAAGCTTATATGACATAAGCTCAGCTTATTAACAGGAATGTTACTCCTAATGGTTTTTCTGAGCTCTCTGAAGACCTCAACACACAGCTGCTCACTCACCTATTTACTGGTTCCTAGAACAGCATAAGCAGCATGAACTTTCACTGGACAAATATGAAAGATTAAGCCTCATAACAATGTTAAGTTCACTACACCCTTCAGCCAACAGCCAAGAGTGCACAGCAAAGAAGAGCTAAAATTACATCAACTATGAAAGGAAAACAGAATCCTAAAAGTGTTTCATCTTGAGAAGAGAAGGCTGAGAGGGGATCTCATTGATGTCTAAATCTCTGAGGAGTGGGTGTCAAGATGAAGGTTCCAGGTTCTTTTCAGTAGTGTCCAGTGATAGGACAAGGGGCAACGTGTGCAAGCTAGGACACAGGAGGTTCCATCTCAACACAAAGAGACATTTCTTTAGTGTGAGGGTGCCAGAGCACTGGCAC
Organism: Ramphastos sulfuratus; assembly: GCA_013399055.1. Taxonomy (NCBI): domain Eukaryota; kingdom Metazoa; phylum Chordata; class Aves; order Piciformes; family Ramphastidae; genus Ramphastos; species Ramphastos sulfuratus. The sequence goes on along the minus strand of WBNM01018637.1, from coordinate 8,149 downwards.
AGGCTGCCTAGAGAGGTTGTGGAGTCTCTTTCTCTGGAGACTTTCAAAACCTGCCTAATTATGTTCCTATGCAGCCTGCCCTAGGTGATCTTGCTTTGGTGATCCCTCGATTTCTGGAGGTCCCTTCCAACCCCTAAGATTCTGTGATACTGACCACTTGAATAGTTTCACAGCATGTATTTAACCCATGTATTTAAGTTTGCATTTCCAGAAGAAGAATGTGGACTTCTTGGGGGAGTGCTGTCCTTTCACATTACTGTTCATTTATAGAATTCTTTTGGTTGGAAGAGACCCTTAAGATCATCCAGGCCAACCATTAACTCAGCACTGCCAGGTCACCACCAAACCATGTCCCTCAGCATCATGTCTACACAGCTTTGAAATCCTTCCAGAGATGGTGACTCCACTACTGCCCTGGGCGGCCTCTTCCAGGGCTTCACAACCCTTTGGGAACAAAGTTGTCATGTCCAACCTAGTCCTCATGTCCAACCTAGTCCTCCCGTGGTGCAACATGAAGTTCTTTCCTCTAGTGCTGTCACTTGTACTTCACTACAACCTCCTCTACCTGACTTGTTGGAGTGAGGCAATGGTTGGACTTGATGGTCTTAGAGGTCCTTTCCAACCCAAAGGGTTCTATGATTCTATGCCCACTGTATATATCACACAATTCCCAACCTAAACTCTCTCACACTGTACTTTGTGTCAAAGGCAATAGGAAGCCAGGCTGAACATCACACTGCAAACTGCTTAACAGCTTCATTTTTGGTATCAACGTAGTTAGTTCACATTGTGATTCTGTATTTATGTCCTTGGTCAAACTTCCATCTTTCCCCTCAATTCAGTTTTCTAAGGAATCTTGCTTTCACTGGCATCTTCATCTCAAATAGCAGGCAAGGCAGAATCTGACATTTGTCCCTATTTGTAATTCCTGTACTGATGGATCAGTCCCAACAGCAAACATTTCCTTGTTTGAAACACCAGGTAAGGACTAACATTCACCTGAACCAGCATGACAATGAAAGGATTTTATGTGACCATTAAAAATCAAATATTAATTTAGTCCTGATGAAGTAAATGGAATGAAAAATTAATTTTTAAATGAAATAAAGATTTGCCCTGTTTGCTGGTGTTTAAATCATAGAATGGCAGAGGTTGGAAGGGCCTTTTGAAGATCTAGTCCAAGTCCCCTGTCAAAGCAGGATCATCTAGGGCAAGTCACAAAGGAATGCACCCAGACAGATCTTGAAAATCCCCAGACAAGGATACTCCACAACCTCTTTGGACAGCCTGTTCCAGTGCTCCAGCACCCTCATAGCAAATTTTTCCTCGTGTTGAGGTGGAACTTCAGTTCCAGTTTGTATTTATTGCCCCTTGTCCTATCACAGGAGACCACTGAAAAGAGACTGTCACCTTTCTCTTGACACCTGCCCTTCAGATATTTATAAACATTATTAAGATCTCCTCTCAGCCTTCTCTTTTCCAGGCTAAACAGCCCTGATGTCTCTCAGCCTTTCCTCAGACAGATGTTCCAGCGCCTTCATCATCCTCATATCTCTCCATTGGACAATTTCTAGCATATCCCTGCCCCTCTGGAACTGAGGAGCCCAGAACTTGGACACAATACTCCAGATGTGGTCTCACCAGGGCAAAGTAGAGGAGTAGGAGAACCTTCCTTGACCTGCTGGCCACACTCTTCCTAATGTACCCCAGGATACCACTGGCCTTCTTGGTAAATGACACCATGCTCACTGACACTTCTGATCCCTGGAAAGAGTGATAATTATCTTCATATGAATTCAGATCTTCTTTAATGTACTGGCAAAGGAGCCACATGGCTGCTTCAGAAGATGACCTGAGTTTGTAGAGATTGTAGGGTACTGGGGGCTTACATGGCCCAGAAGTTGTAACTGCTACTGCTACTAGCAGAGGGGGAGCAGTTTATGGGATGAGAGGCAGGATGCAGAGGAAGGTGTCAAGACAATCACCAAGTGCTGAAGTGGGCACAAGGATCACTGCTAAGTTTTTTCAACACCCACTTGGGAAACTAGCTCCATCTAACACAACAGCAGCAAGCAACAGGTAGAGGAGGTGAGGGAGAGTCAGAAGTCAAGAGCAGAGGAGGAAAAGGGGCCTTACAAGCAAATTATTTATTTTGATTGCTTAATTTTTTAATTTAAACTCAGATTCCAGAGTAATTTCTATGTTAAATTGAAAGCCTATAATCTGCAGCACAAAAATATGGTGATCTAGTTCCATATACTCACACCTACAAATGTGTTCCAAGGATTTCAAGCCATACTTTGAGCAAAGAGACAGGGAAGGGAAGGAAGACTTTAAGAAGTGACATATTCCATCATTTTTGCTTTGATGGAAGTGAACAGAAGATGAAAATTCATTTTAACTTTTGTGTTACAGATTTTTAAGTTTGCTTTAAAACCCTGAGCATAAATAAAGCTTAAAATCCAATCGATTTTCCTATCAGCTGTTGATTATGCCTTCAAGATTCTCCTGTGCTAAAAGATTTTTTGCAGAAATACTGAAATGTCAAGATAATGAGTTTCTAAAGCCAGACAATATTTTGGGGCTTTAAACAACCTAAGAATCTTTACTTATTAACAAGTATGTAAGTAAAAAGGCACTCTTCGACAGCACTAAATTTCATTGCAGTAGCCTTCCTGTTCCCAGTGCTTGTAGACCCTGGGCATTGCCCCACTCCTTCCCAGTACTGAATGACACCTCAGTTAACTTGACCATAACCCAAAAAGGAGTAGAACAAAAGTACCCTGGAAGATCCAACATTTTTTCATCTCTTTATTAGTAAGCCAACTTCCTCTCTCCATTTTATTCTGTTATCTTCCTCTTCTTATCTAAGTAGCTCATCACAGCTAGGAGAAACTACCTTTCCCTTACTTTACTGGCACCCACAAAACAAACTGGAAAGAGACAAAGAAGTCAGAAGTTTTCTAGGAATGTTTCCAGAAGACAAACAGAAGGAGATGCTGAATCTTCTCTTTTTAGTCTCTTTGTGTCTTTTAACCATTCATTAAGAGGTTTTACAGAGAATACAGACTCCAATAAAATAGTAATATGACCACACACACACACACACACAATCTCCTTTTCCAGAGAAGAGAATTTTTAACATTTTTTGGGAGATAAATGGGATTCTGCCTTAGAGCAATATTCAACTCATCACTCACAAGGCACAATACCCTTCTGCTACTCATTTGTACTACAGATAAACTTGTCTGTTGCACAAGTGTACTCAGCAGACAAAATGGACAAGAGGGTTATTCACAGCTAGGCTCCAGTCTGAAAATTAAGGAAAACAACAAACTACCCTGCAGTGTTACTGGAGCTCCTACATTCCTTCATTTCCCAGCACTCAAAAACAGATTGTAGCAATTTTGAAGTGGATTCCCATATACAGAAGTTACCCTTCTGAAGCATTTGGTTTTCAAGTTCTCATAATGGAGGGAACAAGTCCCTGTGTAACAAAGGAATGCAAGAGACTTGTGCTGATTCATTGGTCTATGCTTCAGAAACCTTTTATGTGACTGTTGCAGACATTGTAAAATGAAATAAAATATGAACCATTGTTCTTGTGCCTGTAAAAAGACTTTATATGCTGTAAGACATGGAAACTAAGCACTAACTTACATCAAATGAACCCAACAGATCAAGCTTCCTTTTGAATTAAGCTGCAAGTCAGAACAGAAGGCAGGAATACTGTTTCCCAGTTTAAATCATGTAAAACTTTAACTTTTTTTTTTTTCTGCACTCAGAATATAGATCCACATTTACTTCTTCCCATTACAGCAACAAAACCCCATGACAAAGCACATGCTCTTCATTTCACTGCAATAAAATGGACATGGATTTCACTTTGTTACCTTTCTTGCAGTTGTTTTTTCCACCATGGTGCTGTCACTGTCAGAATTTTCAACGTGAACTGTTTTTGTTGACCCAAATTTGGGCATTTTATAGCAGTTTAGCTAGCTGTAACTTCTACCAGTGGGTTCATCGTGTGTCTGAAAAACAAACAAACAGGCAATATTATATAAATGTGCATGCTGCAGTGTCATGTCAGGACAAATGTTACTGCAGATGGTGGCAGAGCTGAATAGTACCCTAAAAAGGATGACTAACAACACCTGACTTTAAGCATCCCACTTACTTACAGCTCAATCCTTGGGGTGAAAACCATAAAGGTCTAACATGGTTGCTACTGTTGACAGTGTCATCAGAAACCCATCAAGTTAGTGATGAGGTTGACCTGTTTCAACCCTCAAACTTATCTATTTGGTTGTTTGATGGGTCATCTGCTCAATACCTCACTGAATTCTATAGGTAATAAGGCTGGGAAGATGCACAAGATCATTTCTAGCAACACTCTGAAGAGAAATTAAGCTTTCTAGCTCAATCATCTACCCAAACTATCACAGAAAGAGTGTCAAACCTTAGTGATTTGCTATCTTTTTGTTGGAACAGAAGAAATGCTAGAAGAAAAATCTGTTAAAGGTTAGACCTGAAACTAGAAATCTTAATTTCCCCTATAGCAAGTTACATAAAGCATATCTGTGTGTGTGTGTGTATATACATGTATGTACATAAAACTCTAAGAGCTCTGTGGTGTCCCATTTCCAAGGTCCACCAATAAGTGTCATTACAGATTCACGTAATGGAAGAGGTTTCTATGATAAGGGTGCTTAGACACTGGAACAGGTTGCCCAGGCAGGTGGTGGAAGCATCATCCCTGGATGATTTTAAGGCCAGGTTAGATGTGGCTCTGGGCAACCTGATCTAGTAGAAAGTGCCCCTACCCATGGCAGAGGGGTTGGAGCTAGATGATCCTTGAGGGCCCTTCCAACCCTGACAATTCTGTGATTCTGTTTGACTTGCTTCTTTCACAGAATGAAGAGTCACTATTTCTCCTCTAAGAGTTCCTGAGAGGAAAGGTCACATGAAAAGTAAAACTGTATTTGACATAATTTTATGGTGGGTGATGTTTAATGAGTCTCTTTGAACTGATGTGTTAGGTTACAAATATTTATGTCATCATGGTCTTACTGAGTCTGGTAGTAACTTTATGTCTCAGCCAGACGTCACTGCAGATCTGATGTTTCTACTGTTGCTCTACAGTTAAGATTTTGAGATCATCATGTAGTGAATTTGTTGCTGTTACAGGACTAGAGTCATTGGTTTGGTTTGACACAGGTAACTGACAACAGAGACTGCTATATTCTCTTGGCAGATGACTGAGAAAACTCTTTTGAACATAAGACTTGATAGACATTTCAGATTTAAAGAAATCTCTATACCCCAAAGCCCCATCCATCCATTCATTCATCCATCCATCCACCCACCCTTCTCCTCAGGACTTAAACTATGGGCAATTCTTGACTAAAATTAATACCACTGCATACAACACAGTAACATTTCACTTTCTTCTTCCAGAACAAGAGGGGGAAGGACAAGAGGAGAAGGAAAAGTTCAAAATACTCAATCCTAAATTCAGAAAAATAGGAAATGCTGCACTAAGGTCTGCTCTTTTCCTTCCTTTCACTCACACCTGAGAATTTTCAATTTATTTAACATGAACCACTTATGGAAACCAGAAAGAGCTTAACTAGAAACTGTCTAACATAAAACAACCTGAATCTTGCCTCCACTATGGTGATAAAGTATTGTGAAATTCCTGCTGCTCCACCCTTACCCAAGACAAAAGAAACAACAGGTTGTTCCCTTCATTTCTGACTGTCATCAGATCTTCTGCCACTGGTATGTCCCAGGAGCAACAATATCCAGGACATCTCTCTGGCTGTTAGCCTGCAGGAATGGATGAGAAAGAGGGAATGGCCTCAAGCTGCACCTAAAACCTCGAGAGAGGTTTAGGCTGGACATTAGGGGAAAATAAAAAAACAGTCACTGAAAGGGCTGTCAGACATTGGAACAGGCTGCCCAGGAAGGTGGTGGAGTCATCATCCCTGGATGTGCTTAAAAGCTGTGTAATGTGGTGCTTGGGGGCTATGGCTTACTGGTGGACTTGGCAGAGTCAGGTTAATGGTTGGGACTCAATGATCTTGAAGGTATCCTCCAACCTATGATTCTATGATTTCTTCAGCCCTACTGATCTGGAGAGTAACTGTTCATTTTTAAAGGCCATCAAAGCACAGGGTTATTTGCCTTTCCCTTTGGTTTGTTTTTTTGTTAACAGCTGCAGAAAGATTATTGGTGCGGAGTAATCTAGAAGGAGTTTCCTGTAGTTTACAAAAATATTTCTTAACCCCAAAAGACAGCAATGAGTATTTTTGCTCTGTTGCTGATTACACCACACACAGAGTATTACCAGAGCAGTCAGTATCTGTTTTCATGAGTTTAAAAAGAAAACATGAGTGATAAATCTAACTTAGCTCAAACTCTGAAATCCTCTTTCAAGCTTAATTTATCATCGTGATTACAAATACTTCAAAATACATCAAGGTGCAAAAGTGACTTTTACGATTTTAAATCAATCTGTTTCTCATTGCATAAGCTGCTGTTTTCTTCCTTTCCTTCTTTTCCCTGCCACTTGAGTCTTTGAAACTACCTCTGTTCTTGCTTTGTTTCTCCTTGTCTGGCTCTGCATGCCATTCCTTACAGCCTTTTGGTACTGACGGTAAGGAGCCAAACTTCAGAACTTAGTAAAATGTATTGGCTTTGGCTTGGCTCCATTCCTCTTATTTGCCTCACTAGAAGAAGCTAAACCACATGAGCTAACCAAGACTTTCTCCCTTCTGAGTGCTCAGCATCCCTGTATTTCCTTTCAAGTCTTACTGAACTTGATACTGAAACAGAAATATTTTTTTAACAGCAGATCAAAAAAAAAAAATCCACTTCAAGCAACAGGCATTGTACAGGGGCAAGAGGATGATTTCAAACTAAATTGGAATGAAAAATATGTTTAGATAATACAACTGGCACAAATAATACGCAGATAGGAGTAAAGGAAAACAGAAGGCACAGGATGTTTCTATTTTCTTCACCACATTATCAACATGAAATGTGAATTCATTTGATTCTTGATCTTAAGCCAACTATCTTTTGAAGAGAAAATGGTTTTAGAAGTTTACTCAAACAGAGTATCATATACTTAATTATTGGAGCAGGTTCATCCCAATCATCACATTGACACTGGCAGTATTTCCAGGGAAGTGTTTTGTGTACCAGGGGCAGATTTCACAATCCCTGTGTGAAATACTTCTCAGACAGACAGAAATGCTTCAAATATTTGAGACAATTCCCACTTTTCATAAAGTAAAATGGTTGAAAACTGGGACTGACATTCCATCAGCCACCCCATTCAGTGAGACCTGGACATGTTGGAGAGCTGTGCAGAGTGGAACCTCATGAAATTCAACAAGGGTAAGTGTAGGGTCCTGCATCTAGGAAGGAATAACTCCCTGCTCTGGTACAGGTGACCTGCTGGAAAGCTGCTCTGTGGAGAAGGACCTGGCAGTGCTGGTGAACAAGTTTAACATGACCCAGCAATGTGCTCTTGTGGCCAAGAAGGCAAACGGCCTCACCTAGAGCNAAGGTAGAGGGATGGAAAGAAGGTGGAAGGGTGGTTGGGAGCCCCTCCTGGGAACTCTGATTTCTGGGAAGGGTGTTGTGTTTCTGTATTACCTTTACCTTGTATATTTCTGTAAATATTCCTGTATATTGTGTATATATGTATATCTGCTTGTATTTGTGCTAAGCTGTAAATATAGCTTCATTCCTTAACTTCCAGCTGGCTGAGTCTAGTCTGGGTGCTTTTTCCTAGTGTGAGAGGGCAGCTAACTCCCAAACCATCACATCTTATACAGTAAGGAAGGAATGAAACTGCTTCAGTCATGGGTGCTGCTTACTGGTTGGTTGGTTGGTTACTGGATGGATTAGCTGGTCAGTGATCACTGACCATATGTGAGCCTGCCACTACCTATATGGTACACTTCAAAAGACAGCTTGGGACTAGTGCTGTAAATAGCAGCTTCTAACTTTCTACACAGACAGCAACCATCATAACCATTTGTTCCAAACACAAGCAGAGGAGCTGTTTGGACAACACCAGCATAGATTATTATGGCAATATAATGAACTCACTACCTGCCTGTGCTGGTTTGAGGCT
>WBNM01018635.1:44831-56176 GCA_013399055.1 Ramphastos sulfuratus | reverse complement strand
ACTCGCTCCAACACTTCCTTGTCTTTCTTCTTCTCTGTGAAAAGCACTTTGCAGATAGCTTACAAGAATGTGCGTTAAGATTAGCTTCATAAGAGTTTAATGCTTCTGTTTCATTAAGGCTTTTATGCTTCAATCTTTGTTTTCAGTGGACTGTCAGGCACCTTCTCAATGATGTTTCGGTGTAGGGGAGAACTGACAAAAATGGAATTCTGGTCTTATCATCTTTATCAGTGACTCAGATGAGGGGATAGAGGGTACCCTCAGAAAGTCTGATGATGATGCATGACTGGGAGGATTGGCTAATAGACCAGAGGACTGTGCTGACATCCAGCAAGATCTGAGCCAAAGGAAACCTACTGAGGTTCCACAAAGTGTAGAGTCCTGAACCCGGGGATGAACAACACTATGTACAGTACAGATTAGGGATGGACCTGCTGAAAAGCATCTCCATGTAGAAGGACCTTGGAGTCTTAGAGGACAAGGAGTTATCCATGGGACATCAATGTGCCCCCTATAGCCAATGGCATCCTGGGGTGCATTAAGAGAGTGTGGTGAACAGGTCGAGGGAGGTTCTCCTGCCCCTCTCCTCTGCTGTAGTGAGACCACACCTGGAATATTGTGTCCAGTTCTGGACTCCCCAGTTCAAGGGTGACAGGGACTACTGAAGAGAGTCCAACGAAGGGCTACAAGGATGATAAATGGACAGGAACATCTGTCTGATAAAGAAAGGCTGAGATACCTGGGGCTGTTTAGCCGGGAGAAAAGAATGCGGAGAGGGAATCTGGTGAAGGTTTACAAATGTCTGAGGGATTGGTGCCCAGTGATAGGACAAGGGGCTACAGACTCAAACTGGAACACAGGAAGTTCCACTTCAAAGTGAGGAGAAGCTTCTTGCTGTGAGGTTGATGGACAGCTGGATGGAACAGGTTGCCCAGAGAGGTTGTGAAGCCTTCTTTTCTGGAGACTTTCAAGACCCACCTGGACACATATCTGTGTGGCCTGCCCTAGGTGATACTGCTTTATCGGGGAGGGGTTGGACTCGATGATCTCCAGAGTTTCCTTCCAATTCCTAGCATTCTATGACTCTATAACTCCAGATGCTAAGGACTCTGTCACCCCTTACCACACATGTCACCACCAGCATGAAACTACTGATAAGATTCAGACTAGTAGCAAGAGTGCAAGCAGAATGCCAGAAAGGGGTAAAATCTAAGTGTATGTTCATAAGAGTTTAAATTTAGTTTTTANCCTGCTGACCACACTGCTCTTGATGCATCCCAGGACTCCATTCTGCAGCAATTACATCTGGACTAATAAAGATGAAATTTTCAAGATTTCAATTATGTTAACAATAAATTCTTGGCTTACTTATACACAAAGTGTGCTTTATCCTTGCAGAAAAAAAAATAAAAGAAAAAAAATATACATCAGAGAAACAAAAAGCAAAACAAACAAAGAAACAAACAAAAAACACACAAAAAAAAAAACCCCAAACAAACAAAAACACCCCAACAAAACAGGCAGGCTTTATAGCACTGTCCAGAGTGAAAACAGGAGAGAATGCCCCACAAATACAAAATCTTATACTCTGGATTGGAGGTGAAATGCAGGAAACACACAGTGAAACAAATATTTTTAGCATGGATTTTTAATCTACCATGTCAACACTTTCAGTAACTTAGCCTTTCAATTTGGCACCATCTGTGCATTGCAGTTACTGCTTGGGACATCACTGGATTATATCAGCTTGCAATCAGAAATCTATTTGAGAGGAAATCATTGTTTTCAATTCAATTAGAGTTTGCCATATTTCTCTGATGCTGCAACATTTTGCTGTGGAGAAAAGAAATATATATATATCCAAACAATGGTATATTTACTGTCTATATTCCACTGATTATGGAAGATTTTCACATACTGGAAAAGATAGGTTGATGCAGCTCATTGGTATGCTCCATGGCACCAGTGTGATCAGCCAGTCACTTCCCTTAAAGTTGCAGTCGTTGCAGCTCCTGCTACTGTGAAGACTCACAATTAGGCTTTACTTTTGCTCATAAATAGAAAGTCATCTATTTGCAAACCAAATCTTCATGGGAAAACTACAGGCTGGGGATACATCTGCTGGCTTGGCATTTACATTTTAGCTTCCCAGCCAATTAGGACAGAACAGTACCTTACATTATTCTAGGGCATAAAGTATTGATTCCAAATTACAATTGCTGGTTTCAACCTTAAAATGTCACCTCACCTGCCTTTTCACAAAGCCAGATTCATCAGCTTTTACAACAACAATTCCTCCTGCTACAAGAAAAGTATAGTAGTACTTAACAACAATTGGACATGAATCTATTAAATTACAAAGGAATCTTTTTAGCTTTGCAAATTATAGCCATATTAATACCAACTGAGTTCTCTATGAACAATAAATGCATAAGGATTTTTCTTTCCCCAACGATTAAGCCTCCTTTTGTAAAATGTAGCCATTTACTGCATGCAAATTTCCTGCCTTTCAGATCAAATGTGAATTAGAGCACTAGGAGGCTGGCTTATATGAATAAGCTTAGATAGTGCTAATTATCAAACCAGCATACTATAATCATATTTAAATTGTGTAACTCCTTTAATGGAGCATGGGTGGCCTTGTATATTTGGTTGACAAGAACAAAAATTCTTTGTCTTCATCACCATGTCTTGATGTAGCACAAAATTAACCACAAAATAAGAACTGAATTGTTGGGACGTTTCTGAACTTATGGGTAAAAGCTACTCAGGATTTTGAGCATATGAAAGATTAGTCCCTGCCAACACCTATGCTACAGCCATGCAGGCACTAAAGTCATATTTAAGACCCAAAACCGCCAGTGTCCCTCCATGGTACAAGAGAAAATGGGGTTGTCTCAATCTGTTCAGAGACCCATGGCTCGTGAGAGAGCAAGGCACAAGAGGTAACAGGCACAAACTTGAACATAAGAAGTTGCATCTAAATGTGAGGAGGAACTTCTTTAATTTAAGGGTGGCAGAATACTGGAACGGGCTGCCCAGAGAGGTAGTAGAGTCTCCTTCTCTGGAGACTTTCAAAATCAACCCGGACATGTTCCTGTGTTACCTTCTTCAGCTGAACCTGCCCTGGCACAGGAAGGTAGACACAATGATCTCCAGCAGTCCCGTTCAACCCCTACCATTCTGTGATTTGAGATTTGGTCAGTGGGAACTTTGTCAGTACAGTAGGAACTTTGTCAGTACAGACATCTCCTTCTCAACCCTCTTGTCCCTGAAGCACCTCAGTAAGGCTGGTAAAAGTGGTATTTCTCCTGGCTTACTGTTCTGGGCAATCTACCCTTGGGGCCATGTAAAACAAAATACTCCTAAGAATTGGACAAGACTTTCTGCTAGACACGTAAGCAAGAAGAGAAAACTTTTCCCTTATTCCTTCCATGATTTCCACTTTTGCTATAAAGATTAGCTTGTTAAATAACTCCCAGACAGCTGAGAAACTTCGGTTTCTCTCTCCAGCACCTACAAAAGTTCCAATTTTGGCTGTGAAATAGTCACAGGTGATAAATTACTATTTCCACAAGTAATACTCAGTATCCTTTCTTGTAACTTGAAGCACTGTTGTGCCAAGGGAGGTTCAGGTTGGATACTAGGAAAAGTGGCTTCCCAGAAAGGGTTATCAAGCATTGGAACAGGCTGCCCAGGGAGGTAGTGGAGTCACCATCAGTAGAGGTAGTTCAGGCATGTTTGGGTTAGGAGCTGAGGGACATGGTTTAGTGGTGGTGGCTTAGCAGTTGTGGTGGGATTGTGATTGCTGTGGGATTGTGGTGGGATTGGGACTGCTCTAGGTGAGCAGTTGGACTTGACGATCTCAAAGATCTCTTCCAACTTCAGCAGTTCTATAATGACATCAGTTGAAGAATTCATCTTCCAGCCTCATGCTTTCTGCAGTTTTGGCAGAAGACAGACAACTCTTCAAAGGAAGAACAAGTGGGAATCTAAACTCCAATGTTAGTCCCAAAACCAGTACAGGCTGTAGTTTGAGAACCCTGAGGCAAAGAAAGAGCTGGAGTTCATCAAAGCTGTAGGCATAGTTGTAGTCAGCCTGTTTCTAGCAGCAAGCAGGAGTTGGAATGTATGGATTAGCAACAAATTAAATATTCCTTCTATGTTTCTAATACACATCACCAAAAACACTTGATGTAACTTTCAAGGACTTTGCTTGCTTTTGTCCTAAGCTTACTGGGAGTTGTGGGAAATCTATTTCTGCTCAGCTTTCCTCCAACTTGTCATTCATGAGTTCTAAAGATTCTCAGGTGCTAGAAGATAAAATTATAGACACCCAAATGAATAAAGGATCAATGACGCAGCACAGCAGATGTCAAGCCTGGAACTTCATTTACTGAGTTAATGTGATGAAAAGAGATATTTTACCCAACAATATAAAAATGCGATTTGGAACTTTGTCTCCAGTTGCGGTTGATGGACTCTGCTTTGAAAGGGACTGCCAGAAAGTGGCTTACAAGAAAGGTGGAAAGGGAGTTTTTACAAGGGCTTGTAGTAATAGGATGAGAGGGAATGGATTGAAGCTTGAGGAGTGGAGATTTAAACTTGATATTAGGAAGAAATTCTTTACAGTGAGGATGGTGAGACATTGGAACAAGTTGCCCAGGGAGGTCATGGAGGATGTGGATGTCCACTCCCTGGAGGTTGGATGAATGCCTGAGAAACCTGGTCTAGTAGGAGGTGTCCCTGCCCGTGGCAAGGGGGTTGCAAGTAGATGATCTTAAAGGTCCCTTTCAACCCAAACCATTCTATGATTCTAGGAATTATTTAAAAAAAAAAAAAAAATCTTATCACATTTGAGAGGGCAAAGAAACCACAAAAAAACAAAGAAAAATAATTAAAGCACCAAGAAAGAACAAAGTGTTATTAGGTGTGGTAGTTTGAAGGATCCTAGGTCCCCCTGGGCCATTAGGACTTAAACCTTTCTTCCCTCTCTGTTAAAGACCATTTACAGCTCTGTAAGAAAAGGACAAGGACAGGGACAACCGTGTTATTTGTCATGTTTTTCATGGTATATGTTGCTTGTCCTTATATTTCAGAGTCAATAAAGCAATTTACCCTGGCAGACATAAAGTTGCTTTGTGAATTATCCATTAAGCATTTACTAAATTAATTCTTCTGTTTCTATTTACAATGTTCATAAATCTGCATGCCAATAGAACTTTATCATTCCAGTGTCATCTTTTTTTCTTTCTTTGTGTGTGTGTCCCCTGCTTTCTACCAAAATTAGAGCACCATCAATACTTCTATTGTCAATATGTAGTAATAGAAACAAAATGAGGTTTGTAAAATTACTGTGTGGATAAAGATAACACAATGCAATGCACACATAAAACAGTTTGCATTTTACCACCCCTAAATCCCACACATTTTAATAATCAATTTAATGTCTCAGTAAGGTCGCTATTGCTGAGCTATGTGCAACATTAATTCCTAGTACATAGGGAAGACTGAGAAATCCAGATTGCAAGCAGAAACGTACCTTTTTCTTCTCCATAAAGTTCTGTGATTAATGCTTTAATTGGAAAACCTTAGAATGTAGGGGTTCAAGATCCACAGAGATCAAAGATTCGATATTCTGAAGACCCTACTTTACAGTTAAGAAAACATTTCTTGTCCATCATCATTGTTTGGTCTGTAACAGGACAGTAGAGGCTTTGTTTCACTTTCTTCTTAGCTGCCCCCAAGACTCAGTCTCTCATGGTGAGTGTTGATGAGACTTGAGTGCAGCCTGGGAGAAGAGGACCTGGGAGTACTGGTGGACGAAAAGCTGGACCTGAACCAGCAATGTCCACTTGCAGTCCAGAAAGCAAATCACATCCTGAGCTGCACCAAAAGAAGTGTGGCCAGCAGGTTGAGAGAGGTGATTCTGCCACTCTGCTCTGGTGACACCTGATATTCCATGTGGGTGTCAACGCAAGAAGGACATGAACTGGGTGGAGTGGATCCAGAGGAAAGCAACAAGGATGATCAAAAGGCTGGAGTCCCTTTCCTATGAGGACAGGTTGAGGGAGTTGGGATTATTCAGACTGGGTAAGAGAAGACTCCGGGGACACCTTATAGTGGCTTTTTAATATCTAATGGGATATTAAAATGGATACAGGAAGGTTATGCAGGGATTGCTTACAAGGTCATGTGGTGATAGTACAAGAGGCAATGGTTTTAAATTAAAAGAGGGAGATTTAGACTAGGTAGAATAAATTTTTGACCCCAAAAGTGGTAAGACTCTGACTCAGGTTGCCCAGACAGGTGGTAGATGTCCCATCCCTGGAAATATTCCAGGTCAGGTTGGACAGGCTCTAACAACCTGCCCTAGTTGCAGATGTTCCTGTTGACTGCAGAGAGGTTGGACTAGATGACTTCTAAAGGTCCCTTCCAACTAAACCATTCTGTGATTCTGTGTTTTACATGGTTCTTGATTTCTTCCATTGCCGTTAAGCTAAGGAAAGGTTTGAAGAACAAAAGACAGAATAAGCACTACTAGTGACTCCACAACAGAAGAGTCAGGGACCTAGAAGCAGTTTCCACTGCTATCCCACTGTAGTTTGAATACTGCTACAGCTTTCTCAGTAGGTGGAACAGTGTGAAAATGGTAGAGAAAAACTCAGAAGACATGGTGCTGAAAGTCAGCAAGGATAGCTAAAAAGCAGAGGAATTCTACAAACCCATGAAAGGAGAGAGGAAAAAATACTTTGAAAGTGGGAAGGAAGGTCATTTAATTGGGAGAATGGTGAGGAGGGCAGAGAATAAGACTGGATATTTTGGAAGAACAACTCATGTGTTAAGAACAGATTAGCATGATTTGCAGGAATGAAAGGGTTATGCCATGAACTGGAGGACAGAGTTAATCCATGAATTAGGAGTACTAAGTTTTCAACTGCTTATTCATGCTAAAACAAAGATTCACATTGCTGGGGAAAGGAGTCCGTTTTTATGGCTAAATTCTTTCACAGAGTGGGACTGGAGCACCTCTCTTATGAGGAAAGGCTGAGAGTCAGGAAAAGAGAAGACTGAAGGGAGATCTCATCAATGTCGATCAGGAGGGTGGAAACAGGGTTTTTTTTTTCAGTAGTGCCCAGTGACAGGACAAAGGATAACAGGGACAAATCTGAACAGAAGTTCCATCTAAATATGAGGAAAAGCTTCTTTATTTTAAGGGTATTGGAGCACTTGGACAGGCTGCCCAGAGAGGTGGTGGAGTCTCCACCTCTGGAAAAACCTGCCTGGACATGTTCCTGTGTGACCTTCTGTGTGTGAATCCATGTTGGAAGAGGGGTTGGAGTCTATGATACAGAGGTTACTTCCAATCCCTACCATTCTGTGATTCTGTGATACATTAATGACTTCCTTGGCGCTGTATTATGAATCAGTTAAATTTTACGTAACTTCATTATTTTTATTTGAAAATTGAAGACTGAAATCTCCAAATTTTGGGGCCAAATCTCAGGGGAGAAAAATAGTAATCAAGGGCCACTAGAGCAGCAGCAACGCACAAACAGGAATTTTACTGCCTTTCCCTCACTGGTCCAGTATAAACTCTCCTCTAGCCTCAAGATTAAGCTGTTTGCTTGTAGAAGAGGTCTTGAATTCTGCAAGCTCAGCCTCACTAAAATACTGGAAAAGCAATCAGAGCTGCACCATTAGGAAGCAAAAGAAAAAATCCCACACAGCCAGAGAAGAGTACGACAACAATTCTCCTAAAAGAAAGTTTTGCAGACATTTGTCTGAATTCCTTTGAAATTATCACCAAGTTTGCTAGATATTCTTATTCCTTTACCTAATTAAATAGGAGTGTGACTTCTGGATCCTCCTCTTCTCCAGAAGCAGCAAGAAAAGTTAAGGTTCAGAGACAATACCTGAAAATATGGCAAGAAAATTAATGTAACTTTGTAATTTTATAGTAAATCATAGAATGGTTTGGATTGGAAGAGACTTCAAAGATCATCCAGTTCCAATCCCCTTGCCACGGGCATGAATGCCTCCTACCAGACCATGTTGCTCAAGGCCACATCCAGTCTGGTTTTGAATACCTCCAGGGAGGAGGCATCCAGAGCTTCCCTGGGCAACCTGTTCTAGCGTCTCACCATCCTTGCTGTAAAGAATTTCTTCCTAATATCCACTGTAAATCTAACTTCCTCAATCTTCAATCCATTCCTTCTCATCCTATCACTACAAGCCCTTATACAATGTCCCTTCCCAGTTTTAATATAGGCACTCTTCAGGTGCTGGAAGGCCACTGTAAGGTCTCCCTTGAGCCTCTCTGTGCTGAACAGCCCAAATTCCCTCAGCCTGTCCCCAGTGGGAAGATGCTTCAGTCTTCTGATTATTTTTATGGTTTGTTCTGGACCCACTCCAGCAGTTCCATGTCCTCCTTCAGTTAGGGGTCCCAGAACTGAATGTGATACTCCAGATGAAGTCTAACAAGAGAAGAGGGGGAGAATCTCCTCACTAATCCTGCTGGTCACACTTCTTTTGAAGTGTGTATAGTATAGTATAATACAGAATATATATAGTATCATACATTATATATTATACATAGTGTAACACATTATATATCATATATAGTAAATGTAATTTTATAGTGAAGAGGCACCCTTGGACTTCCCTAGTAATAATTGCTACCTATTAAATATTTCTTTATGTCAGGGTCATCTGTGAGAAAGTTGTTACTATATCTAACATCTAAAGTAGTCATAGAGACAAGACAGAGTATCAGAAATGGCTTTGTAAATCTTATTGTTATGGAATTTGGAAAATTATAGGAAGAAAAAGAGGATTCCCTGCACACACAAGAAAATAGGTATGGGATTCTGGTGCTGTAGATATGAATTTGTCAGGACTCAGATACAAACATAGCAAGTCAGCAGCCCAAGCATTTCTTCATTATAACCTGAACCTCTCTGACTGTATTCTCACAGAGCTAAGCACAGCCTCACAAGAAGGAAGAAGGTACAGTCCCTATTTCAGAGAAGCTGTACGTTAGCCATGGAGGCTGGACCGCTTTTGGTAATTCCCCAAGGCTTGCATTGTAGATGCAGAAGAGAGAATGGGATGCAGCTTAGCTCATGTTTTTCTACAAACCCAACCACTATGCAAGTGAAACAAGAATCACAAAATGGTAGGAACTGGAAGGGATCTCTGGAGATCATTCAGTCCAAGCCCCCTGCCAAAGCAGGATGACCTAGGGCAGGCCACACAGGAACACATAAATTGGATTTTCAAAGCCTGCAGAGAAGGAGACCACCACCTCTGTGAGCAGCCTGCTTCAGTGCTATTGCACTATCACAGCAAAGTTTCTCCTCATGTGTCTAGTTTATGTCCATTGCCCCTCATGCTATCACTGAGCACCAGTGAAAAGAGGCTGGATTCATCTTATGAATACCTATCCTTAAGTTATTTGTAAACATTGATCACATTCCCTTTCATTCCTATCTTTTCCAGACCAAAGAGCCCCTGGGAGTCTTTCAGCCTTTCCTCATCATAGAGGTGTTCTGGTCCCTTCACCATCCTCCTAGCCTCTGTGGACACCCTCTATCATTTCCCCATCTCTCTTGAACTGGGGAGGCCAGAACTGGGCCAAATACTCCAAATGAAGACTCAAAAGGGAAGATTAGAGGGGAAGGAGAACCTCCCTTGACCTGCTCACCACAGTCTTCTTAATTCACCCCAGGCTACTATTTGCCTTCTTGGGCTATATACAGCAGTATCTAAGTATTGCTTGTTCAAATGAGAAGCTTTTTCTGTAATTAAAAGGAAGGTGTGCAACACTGAGCAAAGACAGTAGAAAGGAGAAGGCGGCCAACACAATTCCAATCAAACTGTCCATATGATGGCCTCTATGTTGAACTGGAATGCACTTTGTGAGACAGAGCGTTATGAATGTGCAATTTTGATCCTGACTATCTCTATTATAAAAAAAAAAAAGGCTTGGATCTTGCTGTGGTGGTTTCTGCAAAGATGTTTTTAAAGGAACTGATTGCCTTGTATTATCTAAGTGGAAAGCCAGTGAGTAAGCTCCAGTCTTTCCAGTTTTCATGAATCATATCAGTTAGTGCTGTTGCTTAATGCATTATATGAGTGTGGGGAAAAAGAAAAAAAAAAAAAAAAACCTCACAAAAAAATACAACAAAACACCAAAAAACCACTCAAAATGTTTTCAAAAAAAGTTATAGACTGGAAATCTCCCAATCTTCCCACTCCTAAATTGTGACTATTATTCTAGTTATCCTGAAAATGTTTACAACTCAGAAGGACTAATATTTTTTGTTTCATTGATTTTTTAAAAATATTTTATTTTATTTTTGCTAGAAATAAAGATTTTCAGCAATATGGGAATTTGAAATGTACTTGTGTCTATGGAGGAGTACAATCACAAGTATATTTTCTTTGTTGATATTATTTTTAAAAGAGAAGGAAAAAAACACACAACAAGAAAAGACAAAAACAAGACAGACAAGAGGAGAAAACATTAGCCTATAAATATAGAAAACATTTTCTCTTATATTCCCTTCTGCAGATTAAGTAGATTTTAGCAGCGAAATTTTGTTTGTACATCACAAAAATATGAATAAAAGGGACGAAAATCAATTTAAGATTTGTGTCCTGAAGGTAGATTTTCTTAGCTTACTTCTTAAATATGGGCTTAGAAGGATGTCTGCTTGGAAAAATATTTGGGCAATAAGCCACGAATGACTAAAATGCTGGACCACCAAGCTGACAGCCCTCACCTTCTAGATGCCTTCCCAGTAGGGAATTTGCAGCCTTGAGTTGAGTACTTCCTGAATATTTGGTGAAAAAGTTTGAGGACCTCAGGATGAGATTTGCCATCCCGAGCCTGCTGAGGAGAAAGCAGCTTTGAGATCACATCAGATCTTTCTGATCTCAGAATCACACAATCGCAGAATGGCAAAGCTTGAAGGGACCTCTGGAGATCATAGAGTTCAACCTCCCCGCCAAGGCATGTTTACCTAGAGAGGGGCACACGGGAATGTGTCCAGGTGGGTTTTGAAAGTCTCCAGAGATGGAGACTCTGTCAGCTCTCTGAGCAGCTTGTTTCAATGTTCTCAGCCTAGAACCCACAGCTGGGTATCTCAGCGCTCCCTTTACACTACTGGCAAACAGCTTTACCTCCGCCCCCACCCCCCCCTGGCCTCTCTCAGCAACCCCCTGACTCGGTTGTGGGATTTCACGAGGCAGGAATTATAAAATATGCAGTTATTTTTACTTCCGGAAAGCCCCACCCACAACTGTATATAAAATATTAGTTAAAGTTCAGAAATTCCGTC
>WBNM01018635.1:30931-44730 GCA_013399055.1 Ramphastos sulfuratus | reverse complement strand
AAAAAAAAAAAAAAACATTTTCCAAAGTTGCTTCAACAGATCTGGAGTTTACCAATCTGTGAGCATCATGGACCAGCACCAAACTGAAAGGCTAACCCTTTGCCTCTCTAAAATTAAAGATTGCCAAAAGGTGAAGGAAACTGAAAGTTTTCCTTGCTGATAGAATATTCAGGTCATTAATAGTTCTGTTGAAATACTCATAGTTGGATTTTTTTTCTCCTCTGACAAATAAATAAGTTTTATGGATCAATGCCCAAAGGCAAAAGAGACTGTGCAAACATCTTGCAGCTAAACAGGAACTCTTTTGTTGCTGACAGGTGGACAGAAGTTGTTTGTGTGGTTCTAAAATACCTTTTGTGTACCAGATTCAAGAGTTTTAATCATTTAAAGAGTTGAACATGTACAAATGTTAAATTCCCCAATCAGGCAAGTTTCTCTCTCTCTTTTTTTTTTTTTTTTTTCTGTGAAAATGGAACAAGAATTGTGCTTGAGGAAACAAACAGATCTCCACAAATGTTGTGAAACATGCCACAAAAGCATCAAAACAAACTATTTATCCCTTGTCCCTTAAAGCAAATTAATACCTTACATTTTCTTTTGCACACTTCATATCAGCAATCAGGTGAAAGATCCAGGACATGCCTGTCTGGAGATAAAGATTTCAAATGTATATTTTATCAACAGATGTAATTAGGTAGCAATGCACAAATGGGTCCTTTACTACTAGTGTTTCACTCAAAAAAATACATAACAGGTTTATTGCTGCATTGCTCTAGAAAAAGGAAGAAGTTCTGCAACAGGCCATAGTTTTTCAAGGGCTTTTCCTTTCATATGACTTTCAGACAGCCACTTCCCAACACGCAGAACGTTACCAAGGAAACCAGGAATGATGGTAAGTCACAGCATCTTTTATTTGTCCCAGGCAAAGGCAGCAAAAGCCCCATTCAAGCAGTGTTGTTGTTTGTTTGTTTGATTGATTCAGCTCTAGGTCCAGCCTTTCTCCCTCATTCAGAGGACAGCTTCAGAAGTATTTCACACTTTCATCCCTGTTTCTTCCTAGGGGATCATAACCCATGAAAATGCCTTTTCAAACTGCAAGAACTGGGATCTCATAAATGTTTATAAATACTTAAAGTGTGGGTGTCAGAAGAATGGGACCAGTGTTTCTCCAGTAGTGCCCAGTGGCAGGACAAGGGGTAACAGTCACAAACTTGAACAGAAGAAGTTCCATCTAAATATGAGGAGGAAGTTGTTTAATTTAACAGTGCTGGAGCACTGGACCAGGCTTCCCAGAGAGGTGGTGGAGTCTCCATCTCTGGAGACATAAAAAACCTACCTGGATGTGTCCCTGTGTGACCTTTTGTAGGTGAACCTGCCTTGGCAGGGGGCACTGGACAAGGGGCAATGGGTGGAAGCTGAGGCACAGGAAGTTTCATATAAACATAAGGAGGAATTTTCTTCACTGTGAGGGTGGTAGAACACTGGAACCCGTGGGGGTTGTGGAGTCTCCCTCTTTGGAATGTATTCCAATGTGATGTGGTAGAGGTGATCCTGCTCTGGTAGGGAGGTTGGACTAGATGATCTTTCCAGGTCCATTCCAGCCCCTGTCATTCTGTGATTCTGTGACTGAATGATGTCCAGAAATCCCTTCCAACCCCTATCATTCTGTGATTCTGTAATTAGGCACTGTGCAATAGCAGTATCCAGCATTATAATAAATCAACTGTGCATTGCTTGGGCTTGGTTCATCTATGCCTGCTGGTCTTAATCAGGTACAAATATATTTCAAATCCTGTTAATGTCGTAGGGTTAGTTTGACACCTGATGCTACCAGATCATAGTTTATCCTGGCATAACAATTCTACTGAATGTTGTAGTTCAAACCCCTCCAGTAGGATCTTATTCACACTGAACAAAATTGGCAGATACTTGGCTAAATTGCACTCATTTGTGTCATAAGCAAGGAAGAAGATTATTGTTTAATCTCTTAGTCAGTTTTAGGTTTGGTTTGAAGCTGCTGGGTTTGTCATTAAAATACAAATATGCATTAAAAAAAACCAAAAACCAAAAGCCCCAACCAAACCATAAATCAACAGACTTGTAAACAAGCAAATCAGAAAGCACGAAATGACATTTTTCTTGAAAGACAGATGAGCTTCAGCTTTCAAGGCTCAGCTAAGGCATGGTTATGCAAATAACAGAATAAAACTTGGTGGTTAAAGCAAATCTGTTATGGAGATAAATGCCTAAGGCAACAGTAATAACATGCCCTCACTAACAAAAATGTCTTGCATTTCTAAAATCTGAAAAAAAATTGCACTTTAACGAAGAAAAAAAACACCATACTTTATTGTTGATACTCTTGTATTCATTTTAAAACTGTCATTTTCCAATCAATATATTCTAAACTTTCTAAACTCTCTGTTTTCTTAAAAAGGAGAAATAGCCTCCTTCCCATTCTCTGGCAGCATTCATGCACTCTTACATAGATTATTTAACAATGGATTTATACAACTGATACTTGACAAAACTTCTGCTTGGACAAAAATGTGTCAGAAGATGTTTGTGCTGATAGGACCGACTCTGTCAGGATCTATGTCCCATCCAGGTAGCTGTAACTTAGTTTAGTCTGACTGAATATCCAGTCTGATAGGAAAAGTGGACAGGTCTGGTTGAAGACCCTGTGCGCTAGGATGGAGTTTCCTCTCCAAAAGTCTGCCCACAATTTGGATCTAAGAATAGAAATGATTAAAGCTGTACAAACCTAGATAAGAAAGTCCCTGCATGCTATTTAGAATCATAGAATCGTTTTTCTTGGAAAAGGTCTCTAAGATCATCGAATCCAACCTAACGACACCATGGGCATTAAACCATGTCTCAAAGTGCCATGAACAAAGTTTCTTGAACACCTGCAGGGATGGTGCCTCCACCACCTCCCTGGGCAGCTTGTTTCAGTGCCTGACCACTCTCTGGGAAGAAATTTTTCCTAATATCCAACCTAACCCTCCTATGATGCAATTTCAAACCATTAAGAAGAAAGATTATAAAATCCTTCTTCTTCCTTACAGCTTCTGAAAGATGAAGCAAGTGATAAGAAACCTGTAAAAGAAAGCCACATTTCAGTATCAGAGGACTCGTGGTCTAATTGACAGGTTTAAAATCTGGTAAGACTTCATAGTTATCTTTTTTCTGAAGTCACTACATTAAGAAAAAAAAAAGAGAGAGAGAGGAAAAAAAAGAAAGGAGAAAAAAGAAATTTGAGATTAAATTGGAAAATTAAGTATTTTTTTGAAATAAAGCTGATTTGTGGAATTTATATGACTTGAAAGAGTCAGTTCCCCTGCTGGGTCTTAAAAGAAAAGCCAAATGAAAGAGAAAAATCAGCTCTATAAATCCCGTTAGGGGATAAAACCATGTAAGCCTACTTCTTTCCTTCTCTGAATCAAGTACTACAGGAACATTATTCTTTATGTCACAAGATGGTGCTCTTCCTTTCGAGTAATCTGTTTCACCTTAAAAAGGACCTCATTAACTCTGAGAGAATAGCACTGTTCTGAGACTTATCCAAATACACTGTCACTGAAAATTAGAAGCATGTCACCTGTAGCACTCTCATGGCACAAAGATCTATAAAAGCCAAGTTTCTTTATTGTAACATGCATGATAACATGCTAATGCATGACCTGCAACAAGCTCTTTTACAGTCTTAAGAACCCTGGATTTAAAGCTTGCAGTTGTGTGGTTGTTTTGCAGGGACTACAACTTTTCTAAAACTTTTCAGCTCTTGTAAACAATGTTTTAATGACTTAATCACCAAACCTATTCATGCAATCAATAACGCAACCCTTGTACTGTTTATTTTACACTAAACTTCTTTCATTCTGTGGTACTTTTACTTGCTCCATTTTTGATACAACAAAGACTTTTGTATTCAACATGTATAATTGCAGCAAGTGTACCGAGGAAGAGTAGGAGGGTTTAATAATAGATATAAAGTGGTGTGATTTTTTGGAACCCATCAGTGCATTTGGAACTTGGGGGTATTAATTTTTCCCGGTTAACACTACAAAAATGACCAGCGGCAAAGAAGTCTTGTTCCATCTCTTGATTTACAAGTATCTTGAGATCGATGGGATAGATTACAACTCCAGAACGTCTTCTTTCCAACTGTCAATAAGCTCATAAAGGTAATGCTGTAACACAATTCACTGCCTACTGGTTTCTTCAGATTTAAAAGTCTAGAGAAAGTTCCACGACACTAATTACCACCATAGGATCATTCGGTTTGGAAGGAACCTCGCCATGCAATCCAGCATCTAGAATCACAGAATCAAAGAATTGTTTTGGTCAGAAAGGATCTCTAAGATCAAGTCCAGTCATCAATCTAATACCATCATGGCCATTAAATCATGTCCCAGGGTGCCATGTCCACATATTCCTTGAACACTTCCAGTGATTCCACCATCTCCCTGGGCAGCCTGTTCCAATGCCTAACCACTTTTGCAGTCAATAAACTTTTCCTAATATCCCACTTAAACCTCTACTGGCACCATTTCAGGCCATTTCCTCTCATTCTATCAGATAACACTAAGAAGATACCAACCCCCACCTCATTTCGTTAATATATTGACCAATGAGACAGCAAAACATGTAAGCTGGGCCAATAAGATCAGTAGCCAATTGAAACGAAGCTTTACCAAAAGCCAGGGATAGGGCAGAAAAAGAGGCACTACAGGTAGCAAATACATCAAAAGATGGACCACAGCTGAGGGCTGCAAATGGTGGGGTAAGAAGAGGACTGATGTTGAGAGAGGACAAACAATGAGAAATAGTGTATTCGGTCACATTCTTCAGGTTCCCCAGGCAGGTGATGGAGAAACTGTCTCTGGAAGTGTTCAGGAAACGTGTGGACATGGCATTTTGGGACATGGTGGTATTTAATTAACAGTTGGACTCAATGATCTTGGAGGCCTTTTCCAACCAAAACAATTCTATGATTCACTGAAAAGCATGAAAACAACTTTCTCCCTGATATAACACTGAATTAAACCTAAGTTCATTTCTTTGATAAACTGACTATCTCAGAGGAAGTGTTTAGGGCTCTGAAAACCTCTGAGGCCTCAGAGAGGAATATTGCAGCATTATTTCACCTTTTAGACGATTCTCAGCTTCTTCATTCCTTTTGAGATGTGAAATGTGTTGTATCTATCTGCAGCATCTGGAGTACTGTGTCTGCTTCTGGACTCCTGAGTTCAAGAGGGACAGGGAACTATTTGAGAATCCAAAAGAGGCTATGAGGTCAATGAAGGGACTGAGACATCTATTTGATGAGGAAAGACTGAGAGACCTGGGGCTGTTTAGCCTGGAGAAGGGAAGACTGAGAGGGGATCTGATCAATGTTTACAAATACTCTAATGGTGGATGACAGGCAGAACAGGCCAGTGTCTTTTGACTGCTGCTCTGTGGTAGGACAAGGGGCAATGGACACAAACTGGAACACAGCAAGTTCCACCTGAACATGAGGAACAACTTCTTTCCTGTGCGGGTGCTGGAACACTGGAGCAGGTTGCCCAGAGAGGCTGTGGAGTTTCCTTCTCTGGAAACTTTCCAAACCCATTTGGGTATGTTCCTGTGCGGCCTGCCCTAGGTGATCCTGCTTAGGCATGGGGGATGGACTGGATGATCACCAGAGGTCCCTCAAAACTTGTACAATTCTGCGCTTGCTTTTATTTCCTCCTTCCCATGTCTGTTCTACCCATACTACAGAGGCTCTCCCAGGTAACAAGGAGCACTCATGATACAGACCACCATTCTGGCACAGAAACATAGAATTGTTTTGATTGGAAGAGACCTCTAAGATCACTAACTCCAACCATCAACCTAAGACCACCATAGCCATTAAACCATATCCCAAAGTGCATGACCAAATGCTCCTCCATTTGCCACAGGCATCTGCAATACAGTTACACATTAACAGCGCAAACATCCCCAGCATCTTTGAAAATTGAAAACAGAGGACGGTGTGAAGTGAAAGGGAAAATAACAATAAAATACAGATTAGAGAGCAGCAAATGCAGTGATTGTGTCAAGGAAGTTCACATTTAATTTATTAAAATCCTTCTGCTCTTTCATATAGAGGGGAGCTGCTGTGGAATTCCCAGCACACTGCACCAGAGCTCTGCGGCAGCTGGGGCTCTGCTGCAGAGAATGAGCTTGCCTAGTTGTTGTGGTGCTTTGAGACCTGCTCTTTAGCAAGGCAACAGCAACAGAAGCTTTTACTGTCCACTGCAGCTCTTACCATCTGGGGAAACAATTACTCTGAAAAGTCCACCTCCCAGCCTTTACAATTAGTTAGAAGCAAATTTTGTGCAAAGCTCTTTCTCAGCAGAACTGATCTACTGCTGCATTACCCAGTGTGTCTGTAGAATTTAGGAGGGCCCAGCACAGGTACGACTGTCTGCTGCCATCCTGACTGAATCACAGAATCATAGACTGCATCAGGTTGGAAAGGACCCTCAAAGATCATCTAGTTTCAGCCCCACTGCAGTGAGCAGGGACATCTTCAGCTAGATAAGGCTGCTGAGGACCCATCAAGTTTGATCTTGAATGTCTCCAGGGATCAGGCCTCTACCACATCTCCTGACAACCTGGGCCACTACCTCACCACTGTCCTAGTAAAAGACTTCCTCCTAATGTCCAACCTAAATCTACTCTGCTCTAGTTTCAAACCATCGTCCCTTGTCCTATCACTAGAAACCGTTCTAAACAGTCCCTTCCCAGCTTTCCTGTAGGTCCCCTTCTGTGAGAGACTAAATGTCGTCTCTCTTGTACATATAAATCAACAAATATAAAATCACCTTTGCTTTCCAGAGACAACAGCTACTCAAGGAGGTGTGGTGCAAGCACATCCTAGGTGGTTTGCCTCATAAAACCATGTGATGGTTTGGGAGTTAACTGCCCCCCACCACTCTATGAAAGTCATCCAGACTAGACTCAGACGACTGGAAGTTAAGGACTGAAGCTATATTTACAGCTTAGCACAATATACAAGCAGAGATATACAAAATATACAGGGATATTTACAGAAATATACAGAAATATACAAGTTAAAGGTAACACAGAAACACAATACCCCTCCAGAAATCAGAGGCCCCAGGAGGGGCTCCCAACTACCCTTTCACCTTCTCTTTATCCCTCTACCTTACCCCAGAGTCTGGCTTACGTGCAAGGTGAGTTTGGAGGATCGGCCAGGGGGGTTAGAAGCAGAGTGATTAGTTTGGTTACACATCAGAAAGGCCAGAAGACACACAGCTCCCAGAGAGAGAGGGACTCTCTACCTTATCTATGTTTGTGTCCTTATTTTTATACATCTCAATAAGCCTATGAGTGAAGTAAACATCACCACTGTTTTCTTTTCACAGCCTATAATCTATTTTTTTTCATTAAAATATTCCAATTAGCCTCAAACAGGCACAGACCATTAATGGTCCTGGAGGAGTGAGAGGAGGAGGGACAAGAGGCTAAAGCCCACTGCTGGTGACAGACCCATGCAGGTACAAGGATTGCTGGAAGGTCCAGGGAAGACAAGATCGTTGTAAACAACTTGCCTGATGGGTCAGCTCTGCCCTCTGATAGCACATCTGGCAGTCACTTATGTGTTAATGTGACTAGGGTGTGAGCCAGGGAGAGCTGTGGAAAACTGAATACAAGACACTGAGCCTATACCAGCTTAAGTGAGTGTGTGGGAGAAAATATCACCATGGACATCCAGCCAAAGATGAACTTCTGGAGAAGAGAGAATAACTCCACTGAGAAATAGTACATGCTGGAGGGTCCTCAGAGAAGGGAGAATCGTCACGGATACTCTCTCTCTCCCCTCCTCCAGCTGAGCATGGCACAAACCAAGAAGGATGAACCTGGGAACACCTCCACCAAGCCAAAGCAGCAGCATGCTTCCTTGGACCTCCTCCAGCCAAAGAAAGCATCTTGGGTGGTGTGCGTGGTAGTATAATTCCTTTCCTGCTCTCCTCTTCTCTTTCTCCATTTGTTTCTCTCTCTCCTTCTTTCTTTCTCTGTTCTGTTCACTTTATCCTTTAATAAATAATCTCACTTTTGATATTTGGCCCCACTTGTACCTTAATTTCACAACACAGGAATGTATAAGAACGAGTCTCTCTCCTCTGGTCCGAGATATTTTTAGTCTCTGTCCTTTGGACCAAGACATCTTTAGATACTGAAATGCAGCTATAAGGTCTCCTCAGAGCCTTCTCTTCATCAGGCTGAACAACCCTACCTCTTCCACCTTGTGTTTGTAGGAGAGGTGTTCTGATCACCTTTGTGGCCCCCTGGATCCACTCTAGCAGGTCTATGTCATTCCTGTGTTGAGGACTCCAGAGCTGGACACAGTACTCCATGTGAGGTCTCATCTGGAACTCCACAGTTTTAACAACTTGAGAGACAGAACTGCATATGAAACCAGTGGTTCACTAAACCCCAAACTGGGCTTTGCAACCATTTCTGAGGCTGACATAGACCATGAAATCTACTCTGCAGTCACCACTGGCATTAGAAGAGTTTCACAGTAGTTATCTAGACAGGAGCTACAGGAGCAGCTGTGTCTCAGTCTAACAAACATCTCCAGGAAAGCAATGTTTTAGGTGTAAAAATCACTAAAAGAAGAAGGGTTTTCTCCTAACCTCTCCATTTTCAAAGTATTAAAGAAAAAAACAAACAAAAAAGATCCTCTGATATCTTATAGACTCATAGAACCATTAAGTCTGGAAAAGATCAAGTCAAACCTTTTATTCAACACCTCCCTGACCACAAGACCATGTCCTGAAGTACCATGTTTACTCACTTTTTTAACACTTCCACAGATGGTAACTCCACCGCCTCACTGGCCATCCTGTTCCAACCCCTTACTACATCTCAATTTAAAACCCCCTCAGAAATTCAGGTCTGTCCCAGGTGGGGAACTATAAGGTTAAAAAAAGTCCTCTAGGGACTAGAAGATTGTTATTCAATCCCATAATTCTGCTATCTCTTCATAAACTCAGGGCAAGGCCATCTTTCCTCCCCCTCCAGCCTTGTGTCGGGCAGGAGCTGCGTTATCAGGACAAACATGTAAGGATAGGCCTGGTTTGAGGGTCTCCAGAGGCTGTGCTTAGGCCTCTCGGATGGCAGAGGCATGGGTGGGGGGAGNAAAGTCATCCAGACTAGACTCAGACGACTGGAAGTTAAGGACTGAAGCTATATTTACAGCTTAGCACAATATACAAGCAGAGATATACAAAATATACAGGGATATTTACAGAAATATACAGAAATATACAAGTTAAAGGTAACACAGAAACACAATACCCCTCCAGAAATCAGAGGCCCCAGGAGGGGCTCCCAACTACCCTTTCACCTTCTCTTTATCCCTCTACCTTACCCCAGAGTCTGGCTTACGTGCAAGGTGAGTTTGGAGGATCGGCCAGGGGGGTTAGAAGCAGAGTGATTAGTTTGGTTACACATCAGAAAGGCCAGAAGACACACAGCTCCCAGAGAGAGAGGGACTCTCTACCTTATCTATGTTTGTGTCCTTATTTTTATACATCTCAATAAGCCTATGAGTGAAGTAAACATCACCACTGTTTTCTTTTCACAGCCTATAATCTATTTTTTTTCATTAAAATATTCCAATTAGCCTCAAACAGGCACAGACCATTAATGGTCCTGGAGGAGTGAGAGGAGGAGGGACAAGAGGCTAAAGCCCACTGCTGGTGACAGACCCATGCAGGTACAAGGATTGCTGGAAGGTCCAGGGAAGACAAGATCGTTGTAAACAACTTGCCTGATGGGTCAGCTCTGCCCTCTGATAGCACATCTGGCAGTCACTTATGTGTTAATGTGACTAGGGTGTGAGCCAGGGAGAGCTGTGGAAAACTGAATACAAGACACTGAGCCTATACCAGCTTAAGTGAGGGTGTGGGAGAAAATATCACCATGGACATCCAGCCAAAGATGAACTTCTGGAGAAGAGAGAATAACTCCACTGAGAAATAGTACATGCTGGAGGGTCCTCAGAGAAGGGAGAATCGTCACGGATACTCTCTCTCTCCCCTCCTCCAGCTGAGCATGGCACAAACCAAGAAGGATGAACCTGGGAACACCTCCACCAAGCCAAAGCAGCAGCATGCTTCCTTGGACCTCCTCCAGCCAAAGAAAGCATCTTGGGTGGTGTGTGTGGTAGTATAATTCCTTTCCTGCTCTCCTCTTCTCTTTCTCCATTTGTTTCTCTCTCTCCTTCTTTCTTTCTCTGTTCTGTTCACTTTATCCTTTAATAAATAATCTCACTTTTGATATTTGGCCCCACTTGTACCTTAATTTCACAACACAGGAATGTATAAGAACGAGTCTCTCTCCTCTGGTCCGAGATATTTTTAGTCTCTGTCCTTTGGACCAAGACATCTTTAGATACTGAAATGCAGCTATAAGGTCTCCTCAGAGCCTTCTCTTCATCAGGCTGAACAACCCTACCTCTTCCACCTTGTGTTTGTAGGAGAGGTGTTCTGATCACCTTTGTGGCCCCCTGGATCCACTCTAGCAGGTCTATGTCATTCCTGTGTTGAGGACTCCAGAGCTGGACACAGTACTCCATGTGAGGTCTCATCTGGAACTCCACAGTTTTAACAACTTGAGAGACAGAACTGCATATGAAACCAGTGGTTCACTAAACCCCAAACTGGGCTTTGCAACCATTTCTGAGGCTGACATAGACCATGAAATCTACTCTGCAGTCACCACTGGCATTAGAAGAGTTTCACAGTAGTTATCTAGACAGGAGCTACAGGAGCAGCTGTGTCTCAGTCTAACAAACATCTCCAGGAAAGCAATGTTTTAGGTGTAAAAATCACTAAAAGAAGAAGGGTTTTCTCCTAACCTCTCCATTTTCAAAGTATTAAAGAAAAAAACAAACAAAAAAGATCCTCTGATATCTTATAGACTCATAGAACCATTAAGTCTGGAAAAGATCAAGTCAAACCTTTTATTCAACACCTCCCTGACCACAAGACCATGTCCTGAAGTACCATGTTTACTCACTTTTTTAACACTTCCACAGATGGTAACTCCACCGCCTCACTGGCCATCCTGTTCCAACCCCTTACTACATCTCAATTTAAAACCCCCTCAGAAATTCAGGTCTGTCCCAGGTGGGGAACTATAAGGTTAAAAAAAGTCCTCTAGGGACTAGAAGATTGTTATTCAATCCCATAATTCTGCTATCTCTTCATAAACTCAGGGCAAGGCCATCTTTCCTCCCCCTCCAGCCTTGTGTCGGGCAGGAGCTGCGTTATCAGGACAAACATGTAAGGATAGGCCTGGTTTGAGGGTCTCCAGAGGCTGTGCTTAGGCCTCTCGGATGGCAGAGGCATGGGTGGGGGGAGAATTGGAGCACTGGGGATGACAGATTTAGTTTTGGGTTGGGGGAAAATTCAAGGGGGTTCGCTTATGGATTCTGTATCTGCTTTGTAATTTCTATCTGTAACTCTCTCCAAATATAATTCTGTTTTTCTCCAATTCATTTGAGAGCTTCACTCTTTAAACCCACGACAAGGTCCTTGATTTAGCATCTCTGAAAATTTCTGGCAAAGGCAAAATCCATTAGCACCCACTACTCTTAGAAACAGATTCCTTTTGGGAAGTCTTCCTCCCAAGAGACCTTTGAGATTTTCAAGTCCAGCTGCTTGTCTAGAGCTCATGATCCCACCACTATTCCTAAACCACTTCCATTAACCCACGTCCCTAAGCACCAAATCCACACATCGATGTGCATCCATGTGTCAGTTCTGCCTCTGAGGGCACCACAGTGGGTGGCCTTGATCAACAGCTTGTATCTGCAGACTGGCAAAGTTTAAAAAATATATTTTTAAAAGAATGAATGCATGGAGGACTTGGCTAAAGTTTGGGATCTTTCACCCTTCAGCAAACAACCAAGCAACAGAGATATTGACACAGCTGCCTGAGCAAAGGGCAGGAGCCACCACTGCCAATACAGTTTCCCCTCCGGAGGCAGGTAAAGGAAGAACTGCATTGGACCGTAATTAGTTTTGCAGTAGAAAACAAATCAATTGGAAAAGCAAGTTTTCAATCCTCTGTCTAACACAATAACAGGAAGCATAACATTGATTTTGGTTTGAGGTGGATTGGTCTCTACCATGTGGTATGTGTTAGGTTTGCTTTGGTTTATTTATTTCTTCCTGTCCAGAAGGTGACAACTGCAAATGAGTTAGAGCTGTTTACTAAGCCCTTCCTCTGTATCTGCTAAAGGTGCACCTACAAACCTCTAGAGCTGGATTTAACCATCAAAATCCCAGAGACTGTGGCTCTGAGTCCACAAAGAAACATAGTAAGGGTTCCACATTCCTCTCAAGATAGGGCATCACTGAGTACTGCAGACATAGACTCATAGGATGGCTTGGGTTGGAAGACACCTTAAAGATCATCTAGTACCAACTCACTGCCATGGGCAGGGACACCTTCAACTAGACCAGGTTGATCAAGGCCCTGTCCAACCTGACCTTGAACACCTCCAAGGAGGGAGCATTCACAACCTCCCTGGGCAACTCATCCCAGTGTCTTAACACCCTCACTTGAAAGAATCTTTTCCTAATATCCAGTCTAAATTTATCCTCTTCAAGTTCTCTTGTTCCATCAGTCAAACCTCATCACACCATCATTCCAACATAGAGGTAATTAGCCTCTGCAAAGGTCCATTCCATCCTTTCAAGTATCTGAAACATAAATGTTTAGGATTTTTAGTAAACTTGGTCGACATTTTTTGTTTGGTTGGTTGGTTTTGGGTTTTTTTTGATGGTTTGTTTGTTTGCCTTCCCCAGCACATGCCAGAAGGGTGGCAGATTCAGTGTTTTTAGCTAGACAGAAAAGCAATCATGGACTACAGAGGTGTTTCATTCTGGGCCTGTGTTTGACATTGACTTGGTTCATGTGTCTTGTCGCTCTTCTGCGTGGGGTTCTTCTTCAAAACAACATGTGAAGGGACATCCAGTGCCAGCCTTTCTGAAAATTCCTCTCTTAGAAGCTGTACAATGACAGTCATATACTGTAAGGCAACTTCACCTCTCCTCTTGCATTCTCTTCAACTGTCTTCAGCCCATGGCAAGGTCAGGCACATTCACACACACCCCCCTCCCAATCTGATACTTTCTTCTTGCTGTTTGTATCAATATTTTGAAAGATTTAATCAGAAGAGGAAGCACAGAGAAGGACAGATCAATAATTGATTATGCAGTTTCTTCCTCTTTCTAAGTGAATGATTCACATCTACCATAGCAGTTTAGTGATTTCTGCCAAAGTCCTGTGGATCTCCAGCCTAAATAAACTTCTAATATCCTAGAGGCTGGATAGCAGGGGAGTTGGGGACAAACAGTGAGCAAATGTATTCTTTTTATAATTTTTAATTAAATAAAGGAAACATCAGATGTCACCACAGCGCAATTACATCTCCAATAAGTAATTCATCCGTTTCAGGAAAAAACAGCAAACTGTGGTGGTAGGGGTTTTTTTTGAATCTGGGTTATGAGTAAATTGTAATGAGGCCGATAGAAAATATTAAATATTTTATTAACAAAAAAAAAATTTCCCCAAACGTATTTACAATATAACCCACACTGATTCTACTATGCGGTTGGTAAAACTATTGTCGCAGAATGTATATACATCCAATAAAATTAATTTAAATGAATTTCATAAACAATTTTAGAGATTAATGCAATTCGAGAGTCCTGCGACACAAA
>WBNM01018635.1:11392-30819 GCA_013399055.1 Ramphastos sulfuratus | reverse complement strand
GGGGGGGGGCAAGATGGGTGCCCAGGTGAATATCCAGGATGTGTGTCCCAAATAGAATTTGGGCCCTTCACCACAAAACCCTTCCATTGGACATAAGAGTCTGCCTAGAAAATAAGACTGTGGATTACAGAATAAATATTAAGGCGCTAGTAAAAGATCATTTGAAGGAACTGATGAAACCAATCATTTCCACAGAGCACCAGAGTACAAGACTATCAAAGTAGTACCAATGCAACAAAACCCAAACCAAAATCAAAGGTGAATCAAGATGCAAGAAATTAAAGAAATCAAACCAAACTCTCCCATACAAAAGTGTACCTGGAGCTGCAATGTAATGTTTTCTATGAACTATGTGGGACAGAGCAGAGATCCTTTCAGGTTAATGCCAACTCTCCACTCTATACAAAGAGAAGGAGCTCACCTTCCTGCTGCTCCTCTTCTACCCTTCAAGAACATTTCTCAGGAGTATCATCCTACCACTGAAGCAAATTCAGAAAATTGACGTCTAGACTAAAGACTAGAAATAGTCTTGTCTAAACATGTAAGCTCCTGCAGTGTTACCAGACACTTGGGATCTTCACTGCTTCCTGAAAAGTCACAAAGGCAACACATTCATTCCCAAAGTGTGTCTATTCTTTTAACGCATGGAAAAGTTGTACATGGTCCTATCCCCAGTTAGTCCTAACTTTATCCCTTGGCTTTGCTGGAGCCCATATTTCTTCCTCTGAATAGAATGTGGAAGGAAAAGAAGCCAGCTGTGACTTCGTGCACACTTCACCCATTTTCTAATGAAAAGACAGGTCAAGTTCAACTTCATTCTGTCACACAACTGCTGAAAAAACAGATACTTCAATCACACAGTTTCCCAAGTGGCCTTTCACAGCTCTTGCCATCCTGTAGTACAACCTGAGTTTGAGTTTGTGCGCTCCTAATGTATAATGCACGTGTGTCATGTATCACAGCACATGAACTGTATTTGGCTGTCCATGCATTTTTATGTTGACTGTAATAATAAAAACAGTGTAAAAACACACTTTTCTGAATTCATAGAATGGCTTGAGTTGGAAGGGACATTAAAGATCAACTACTTCCAATGTCTGCATTGAGCAGGGATGTATCCAACTAGATCAGGTTGCTCAGGTCCCCATCAACTCTGACCTTCAATGTCTCCAGGGATGGAGTTTCCGCCATCTAGAACAATTGTTTCCTGTCAGCTACACACTTCTGGAAAGTTAGCAACAGACACACACATTAGCATCTTATGTACATCACACATCAAGAGCAAATACTTCTGACTTCTCACAGGAATTATGTTTGCAACTCCTCATTTTTTTTTCCTTCAGTCTAACAACTTCTGCTGATTCTCTCGGGGGATGTAGGCAGTGAGATAGACCATGTCTGTAGGAAAACATTCTCAGTGACTCAGGGTCTTGAAATTTCAGAGTAATACCTTGAACATGGTTTACATTAAATCTCATCTAGATGGCAAAGAATTAACAGTCAGAAAGAAATCCGGCATAGTTGTTCTGTGGGAGACTTCTGCACCTATTTTTA
This sequence comes from Ramphastos sulfuratus, assembly GCA_013399055.1. NCBI lineage: Eukaryota > Metazoa > Chordata > Aves > Piciformes > Ramphastidae > Ramphastos > Ramphastos sulfuratus. Next base: position 29,265 of record WBNM01018635.1, on the reverse strand, counting down.
TTCTGCATCACAGAATCATAGAATGGTTTGCATTGGAAGGGACCTTAAGGGTCATCAGGCTGCAACCTTCCTGCCATGGCCAGGGACACCTTCAACCAGAACAGGTTGCTCATCCAGCCTGGCCTTGAACAGCTTCAGTGAGGAGGCATGCACAGCCTCCCTGGGTAACCTGTTCTAGTGTCTCACCACTCTCACTGTGAAGAATTGCCAACCTAAGTCCACTCTGCTCTAGTTTCAAACCATTGTTCTTAAAAGCCCTCTTGTAAACCCCCCCCTTCAAGTACTGGAAGACTGCTGTAAGGTTTAGGCTGAATGTTAGGAAGAAGTTCTTCACAGAAAGAGTGATTGGCCATTGGAATGGGCTGTCCACAGAGGTGGCGGAGTTGCCGTTGCTGGAGGTGTTTAAAAGGAGGCTGGCTGAGGCATTTAGTCCTGTGGTTTAGTTAATTGGAAGGTGTGTTAGGTGATAGGTTGGATGATTTCAAAGGTTTTTCCCAACCTGGTCAATTCTGTGGTTCTGGGAATACCTTAATTTCTAGTGTGTAGCAGGTTACCTCAGGGGCTGGTGCTGGGGCAAATACCATTCAAAAGCTTCAACAGTAACATAAAGGTTATGCCAGGATACACACCCAGTAAATCTGAGGGCAATGCTCAACAGAGAGTGATTGCAGACATACCAAACCGCAGTCCTTCAGTCCAATGAGACCTTGAAAAACTTCAGGCATACACTGACAGAAACCTCATGAAGGTCAGCAGAGAAAAGTGCAAGTTTTGCAGCATTACAAGATAATCTCAGACCTGCTGGAAAGGACCTGCAATTGTGCTGAAATACAGGTTAAATACAAGGTAGCAGTGTGCTGTCATTGCAAATGAAGCAAACTCTGTCCTGGGCTGCATTACAAGGAGTATGGACAACAGAATAATGAAAAAATCCTCTCCTCTGCTTTACTGGTGAGAATTCTTCTCCCCCTCAGCTCTGCCCTGCTGAAACCACACCTGCAATATTATGTCCAGTTTTGGGATCACAAATTCAAGAGAGCCAGGCATCTGCTGGAGAGAGTCCAATGGAGAGCCACAAGGATGATTAGGGGTCTTGAGTATCTTCCCTATGAAGAGAGACTGAGAGACCTGGAATAATTAAGTCTGGAGAGAAGGCTGAGAAGGGATCTGATCAATGCTTATAAATATCTGAAGGGTGGGTGTCAAATGGATGTGACCAATCTCTTTATGGTGGTGCACAGTGATAAGACAAGGAACAATAGATACAAACTTGAACGTAGAAGGTTTCACCTCAACATGAGGAGAAACTTCTTTACAATGAGGATGATGGAGCACTGGAACAGGCTGCCCAGAGAGGTTGTGGAGTCTTCTTCTCTGGAGACTTTCAAAACCCACCTGGACACATTCCTGTGTGAACTACCCTAAGTGATCCTCCTTTTGGCAGTGGGGCTGGACTTGATGATCTCTGGAGGTCCCTTCCAACCTCTAACATTCTGTGATATTACTAAAATATCATTAATAGCTGGAGCTGAGCAGAGAAGTTTATTGTGCTTGAATAGATGATGGTAGAGCAGTGGATGTGGTTTATCTTGATTTCAGTAAAGCATCTGACACTGTCTCCCACAGCATCATTCCGGCTAACTTGAGACAGTGTGGTCTGGATGATCAGGTAGTGAGGTGGATTGCAAACTGATTGAAGGTCTCCCCTGAGCCTTCTCTTCCCTAGGTTGATTTCCATAAATTTCACTTAGACTTCATCTACTTATTTCCTAATATTTTCACAGGCTAGACATTAAGCTAAATAATGTTTTTCTTTAACACTTCTGATTAAAAGAGCCAAGCATATCAACAGTCTTCATATGAAAATCCTTTATCTAATGTTCACTACTAAGCTCTGTTGTTCCACAGTGGCACAATGCTTCCTAGGAGTAGTAATTCCTAAGTATTTTAAGTCTACAACACAACATTTAACCCAGACTCCTCAATCAGATTCCTCTTACCACAATGCATTTGTATTTATTTCATTGGAATGAAGAAGAGTCACGTTGAAACCTGCTTTGCACTGTGGCAAATGAGTCTGGCACCTGGATAATTCCCAAAAGAGAAACTAAGAAGAGAAAAAGAGTGCTAAATTGCCTCTCACCCTCAGTTCACTTTGAATATCTTGGTGCAAAAAGAAAAATAAAATAGTTCTTAATCAGGGCTGATACCAAATTAAATATAATTTCAATTACCACAAAACAAACAAACAAAATAAAAAAAAATGTTGGTTTTCAAAGACTACTTTGAGCATTGCCTATTTACTTTTTCAGTAAACAGAATCACAGAATGAATCAGGTTGGAAGTGACCTTCAAAGGTCATCTTGTCCAACCCCTCAGCATTGCACAGGGACATCTTCAACTAGATCAGGCTGCACAGGGTCACATCAAGTTTGACCTTGAATGCCTCTAGGGCTGGGGCCTCCATTTTTGGGCAACATGTTCCAGTATTTCACCACTCTCATTGTGAAGAATGTCCTCCCAATATCCTCTGCTCTTGCTCAAAACTACCACCCCTCATCATCACATACCATTCTAAGCAGTCCCTCCCCAGCTTTCTTTGTAGGTGCCCTTCAGATATTGAAATGGTGCTATAAACTCTCTCCAGACCCTTCTCTTCCCCAGGCCCTCAACATACCTCCAAGGACAGGGTTTCCACCGCATCCCTGGGCAGTTTGTGCCAGTATTTTACCATTCTTGTTGTAAAGAACTTTCTCCTACTCTCCAGCCTAAATCTGCCCTACTCCAGTTTCAAACCACTGTCCCTCATCCTATCACTACAAGCCATTCTAAACAGTCCCTCCCCAGCTTTCCTGTAGGTCCCTTTCAGATACTAAAATGTAGCTATGAGGTCTCCCTGGAGGCTTCTCTTCTCCAGACTAGAAAGCCCCAATTATTTCATCTAGTCTTCATAGGAGAGGTGGCTCTCCTCTGGATCCACTTCAGCAGGTACATATCCTTCTTGTGTAGAGGCTCCAGAGCTGGATACAGTACTCCAGGTGAGGTGCAGAGTGGCAGAATCATCTCTCTTGACCCGAGGCCATGATTCTTTTGATGCAGTCCTTTTCTTCAGGGCTGTTCTCAATGTTTTCCTCACTGCTAGGCTCAGAGCATGGAATCTATTCCCAGAAATCATTTCAAAGCTTGTTGCTCTTTTGTCTTTCAAGACCCATTTCTATCTATGACACACTCAACAAAAGAGTGCTTGTGGAGCACTTCTGTGTAATTGACATGACTTTATTTATCATTAATAATGAACATCTCAACAGCTAGCGGCCTATTTTGACTGGATCACTCTCTTCAGGTACCCTTACAGGTTGCACCTGCAGAGTACCTTGTGCTGTCTGACCTCAGACACTTCTGCAGTTGGAAACAGCACTAAAGATAAATAGCTCAAAGTCACAACTGCATCATAGATTTACTTCATCAATCAGAAATGATGCTGCAGACTCGAGTGAGTGAATGGACCTGGCTTTGTGCTGCAGGTTCGTTTCCCACTCACAGTTCCACAGCTGTAATGGAAATTCCTCAATAAATAATTGTTCCGCTTTAAATTTGCCTCCAACAGTTTTATGGAAATATGGATCAAGTTTGAGAGGGCTTTTAACATCCCATTAAAAATTAACTGCTTGTTTTATCGATCAAGCAATTTGCAACATGGTTGACTTTGCAGTTTGGGAGGGTTGGGCTGTTATTTTTTAGTTTTGGTAAAAGAAAGTCTTATGGAAGCAGTTTTTTTTTTTTTTTTTTTTTTTTTTCCTGTTGATCAAGTCAGACCTTTCTTGATAATTTGATGAGGTTTACTTCACACAGCCCATTTAAAGTTTGCAAATATCTGAAGGGTAGGTGTTAAGGAGAAGTGTCCAGTCTCTTTTCATTGGTGTCCTATGATAGGACAAGGGGTAACAGACACAAACTGCAACACAGGAAGATCCTCCTAAACACAAGGAGAAACTTCTTTGCTGTAAGAGTGCCAGAGCACTGGAACAGGCTGTCCAGAGAAGTTATGGAGTCTCCTTCTCTTGAGACTTTTAAGACCCATGTGGATATATTCCTGCGTGGCCTGCCCTAGATGATCCTACTTTGGCAGGGAGGTTGGAATGGATGATCTATAGGGGTCCCTTCCAACCCCAACTTTCTGTGAGTCTATAATTCTAACACCATCACACAATGGCTTTAGATTATTAATTTTTTTTAATATGGCCTTAATTGGGTTTTTAAATGAAAATAGAGAATCAACAGACATTTCTTTCCAATGAAGTTCTATTTTAAATAAAAGTGAGTACCCTCAAAATATAAGGTCTGATACCAATCAACATGTTTCCCCTCAGGAATTGTGATTTGCAGAAAAATCATAGAATCAGAACCACTGAGGTTGGAAAAGAACTTTGAGGTCATCAAGTCCTAGAGCTCACAGTCCCACCACTACTGCTAAACCACTACCACTAAACCATGTCCCTCTGCACCATATCCACCTGTCTTTTGACTATCTCCAGAGATGGTGAGTCCACCACAAGCCTATTCCAATGCTTAATAACCCTTTTTGTGAAGGAAATTTTCCTAATGTCCAACATGAAATTTGTTCTCCCAAGGAAAAGCAGCCAATAAACAATATGGCAGCTTCCAGTTAATAACACTTCTGTTTCCGTTAAATACTTAAGATGATTTTTCATTATTTTATAAACTACTAACAGGAAAAATGAGTAAAATTAGCATTCATCTAACTGCACTGAGCTCAGAAAATATTTAAGTAGGTGTGCNCTCCCAAACCATCACAGTAGGCATATATTTACTGAAGAAAATGGAGAACAGCTGTAACCTTCCATATACAAACAACTTCCTTAGGCTGTCCAGATCTCACATCCAACAATGATAAAGGGCATACAAATAACTCCCTAAAATGTCAACTGTAATAAACACAGCATACCCTAAAGAATGTGACCATACTCTTAAAAATACAATCATAGAATCGTTTTGCTTGGAAAAGATCTCCAAGATCATCAAGTCCAACTGTCAGCCTAACACCACCGTGGCCATTAAATTATGTGCCAAAGTGTCATGTCCACACATTTCATGAAAGCCTCTGGGGACAGTGACTCCACCACCTCCCCAGGTAACCTATTCCAATGCCTGATCAAAACAGTGCTCAGAATTGAGTGTACTTGAATTACAGTATGTCCTAAACTCAGTACTCGTATATGTGACATGTGAAATCAGTAAATTAAAGGTATTTAGGCTACCTGAATGCTGGTAGGAACAGATAAGCAAGATGACTTCTGTTATTTATTATCTCTTAATGACTGAATTACATGGATGTGAAGTGTAAAGTGTCAAACAGCTGATGTATTTCAAGCTTAGAGATTATCATGACCAAGAAATGACTGAAGTGTGAGTAAAAGTTTAAAGGAAGTTGAAATAGTTGACAATGAATCTGCCTAAAATTTGAGGGGGGGAAATCATAGAATGTTTTGGGTTGGCAGGGACCTTAAAGATCATCTAGTTCCACACCCTCTGCCATGAGCAGAGACACCTCCCACTAGACCAGGTTGCTCAAGGCCCCATTCAACCCGGCCTTGAACACCTCTGGGGAGTGAGCATCGACAACCTCCCTGGGCGACCTGTTCCAGTGTTTTACCATCCTCACTGTAAAGAATTTTTTCCTATCCAGTCTAAATCTCCCCTCTTCCAGCTTCAATCCATTGCCCCTCATCCTATCACTACAAGCCCTTGTCAAAAATCTCTTCCCATCTTTCCCATAAGCCCCTTCAGGTCCTGGAAGGCCATTACGAGTTATCCCTGGAGCCCTCTCTTCTCCAGGCTGAACAGACCTGACTCTCATTTATAGTATAAAACAGATTTTTGGCTGTAGGACCTCTGACAGTCCAGCTTAAGAAATCTCACAGTTCAACATCTAGCTTTTCTCTGAGCTTATCTAAAGAATTTCCTTTTAGGTAGCACCTGGATTTGCAGGATGTCAAGATGACATTAGTTTTACCACAGAAAAAACAAGTTACTGCTATTTTTGACCTAGTACTCTCTCATGCCCAGCTGCACCTACTGCCATCACATGATATGCTAGGCAGGTATCAGGTATTTTTTCAGACTAGTTTAGTTCTGAATCACATGAAAGCTCAAAATCATGAGGGAAGAGACAGCACTATGTGAGCTTAGTGAACCTCAGCAGGATTGCTCTGATTGTCCATGTCATGATATGCCTGATTTCTGAAGAAAAAATAGTGGGATGTTATTTTTAAGTCTTTCTCCAAATGTGAATTTTACTATGAAACAGATATATCATTAAATATAGCTTTTACTCTATACATTATGAACACATGTATATTGCAAAATTTATAGAATTGTTTTGGTCAGAAGAGACTTCCAAGACATACAGGTCCAACCATTGACCTAACACCATCATGGCCATTAAACCACGTCCCAGAGTGCCACATCCACATGTTTTGGAACATCTCCAGGGATGGTGACTCCCTAGGCAACTTATTCCAAAGTTTGACCACTCTTTCAGGAAAGAATTATTTCCTAATATCCAACCTAACCCTCATCTGGCACAATTTCAGCCTATTTCCTGTTGTTATTACCTGAAACTAGGGAAAAGTTTAGTTTCAACATACACACATATTTTTTTCTCCATTTCAGGGGAAGAGGAAGCTGAAGGAAGATCTTCTCATGCTCTGCAACTCCCTGAAAGGAGTTTGTAAAGAGGTCAGGATCAGTCTCTTCTCCCTAGTAACAAGTGATAGAGCAAGAGGAAATGGTCTCAAGTTGCATCAGAGGAGATTTACATTGGATATTAGAATAAACTTCTTCACTGGAAGAGTCATTAAACACTGCAACAGTCTCCTCAGGGACATGATTGAATCTTCATCCCTGAAGGTGATTAAAAGAGAGGGTGGTGCTGAGTGACATGGTTTAGCATCAGACTTGGTAGTTAATGGTTGAACTCGATGATCTTAAGGGTTTTTTTTCCAAATGAAATATTTCTGTGATTCTAGACATTTTACACACACACATACAATGTCCATATTTTCTCTTAGAGATCATCCTCAGAGTTTTATTGTGTTTATTCACTGAGAAGATGTTTTATTTGAAGCACATCTTTCATAGAACAGGGGTAATGTGACCTATCTCATGACATTCCATGGCATTTATACCTTCTGTTTGGAAACAGAATGAGAAAGCAAGTGACCCTCTGCCCCTTTTCCATAACCCTCTAGAGAATCAGTCCATCCTTGAGAGCTTTCTGGCTCTCCTTCTCCATTGATACCTGACACCACAGGTTTTGGGAGGTGATTCTGTCCTCTAAAAGCAACAGCACACCACCCAGCTGCATGGGCATCTCTCTACATGTAAATTGAATAAATGTCTGAGAGATAATAACCACCAACTTCCTTTCCTTTCTCCTTCATAAGCCTAGCAACACCTCTGGTTCCAGGTGGGTTTGCTCAGGGCTGCCACTACTGTTGCTAAAAAAAATCCATTGCCTGTGATATTTCATTACTGCTTGCACATCCCCAACTGTTTCTCCAGTCAGTAGTGTCTGTATGTTTTCTTTCCTTCATTCCTTGCCTAGCTACAGGAATCATCACCACAAGACGGGGCTGCTCGAAGAAGATGAGAAGGCTGAACCAACAGCAGACATTGCCCATGTAAATAGGTTTTGTTCTCTGGCACCTAAGCAAAGGCAGGAACAGCAAGAAAGCTCAATGCTAAACTACAGGCTGATACTTTGCACACAATGGGAAAAGTTCTGAATTCCAAGATTAAAAACACTGAACAGATATAAATGTCCCTTCAGGAGGCAAATCTAGAGCCTGGCTAGTGTGGAAGCAGTGAAAGAAGAACCTCACCACCAACAGCACTTTTTTTCATAGTATGTTCCTTCAAACACCCCTTTCTCTTTGGTGCTCTAAATTACCCTTTAAACAGACAGTTCTTTCTGCACTGCTGCTACTGGACTAACAGCCAGTTTCTGAAGAGATTCCAAAATTGCAGGGAGGTGACCCGTGCTGCTTATTAGCAGTTGCTTACACCCTACAATGAATGCATCACTATAGAAAGAATAGTATTGCAACCATCAAAGCCCTGTGGTTCAAACAGTGTAGAAATTAAGTCCTTTGCTTTACAAAGATTTGAAGCAAGACTCTTAATTCTGTTCTTTTATAGGCAGGAGCAGACTCAGAATCAATCACAAAATCACCATAGTTGGAAAAGATCTTCAAGATCATCAAGTCCAACCACTATCTAACTCTATCAGGGCTACTAGTACACCATATCCTTAAGCATCATATCTAGACAGCTTTTAAGTATATTCAGGGATGGCTATTCAACCACTTCCATGGGCAGCCTGCTCTGATCTTGGGCCTCTTACTACATGAAGGACATTGAGGTGCTGGAGAGTGTTCAGAGAAGGGCGATGAACCTGAAGAAGGGTCTAGGGCACAAGACATATGAGATGTGGCTGAGGAAACTAGGGTTGGTCAGGGCAGAGAAAAGGAGGCCCAAGGAAGATCATCTCATTCTCTACAATTCTCTGAGAGGAGGTTGCAATGAGAGGTGTCAAACTGTTCTCTCAAGTAACAAGTGATAGAACAAGAGGAAATGTTTTCAAGTTGCATCAGGAGAGGCTTAGGTTGTATATTAGGGCATTTTTTTTCACAGAAAGAGAAAACAAGCGTTGAAATGGGCTGCCCAGGGAAGCGGTGGAGTCACCAATTCTGAAGATACTTGGTTGATACGTAGATGTGGTTGTTCTAGTTAGATTCTGAAGTGTGTCTGGCCTCCCCAGACCCAGGGACAAAGACACACACTCAAATAAGCAAAGTGTACAGCATGTCCTTTTATTGGTTCCTGGTAAATGCACACCAACTCCAATGTAATCATAGAAGCGAGGATTCACCAGTGGCTACTGCTATCCCCCATTGTAGCTGCCCTGGTTGAAGGTCAGTAGGGGTAATTCTTCACAGGCGTCCCATGAAGGCAAGTGTGTCACTTGATATCACAGCTGCCTGAGCTCCTGGGCAGAAGTCTCCTGTGTTTATTGTACTGTGGTCCTGCCCCTTGTCCCTGAACTTATATGGAGAAGTGCAAAACTGTAAGTTCTCTCAGGGAGATCTTATAGAGGCTTTCCAGGACCTGAAAGGGGCCTACAAGAAAGCTGGGAAGTGCTTTTTTACAAGGGCTTCTAGTGATAGGATAAGAGGGACTGGGTGGAATTTGAGGAGGAGTAGAATTAGACTAGGTATTAGGAAGAAATTCTTTACAGTGAAGGTGGTGAGATATTGGAATATGTTGCCTAGGGAGGTTGTGGATGCACCCTCCCTGGAGGGGTTCAAGACCAAGTTGGGTGAAGCCTTGAGCAACTTGACCTAGTGGAAGGTGTCCTTGCCCATGGCAGGGGATTTGGAACTAGATGATCTTTAAGGTCCCTTCCAACCCAAACCATTCTATGAAACCTCCACATACATAAGAGTGAAGGTTCCTGTGCATGCGTCCACTAGGTTTGGGGTGATCACAGGCATCAGTGGAGCTTGTTACTAAAGTTACTATTGTTTCCCAACCAGTCTTGAATGCTTTCCTAATCAGCCTTCAAGATTTCCTCCTGCAATTTCTTATCTTCGGTCTATGCATTTGAAAATATCCCTGAACCGACAACAAACCATTTCCCAATTAACCTGATACATGCCATGCTAATCTGTCCTAATACAGTGGTGCTTAGGGATAAGGTTTAGTCATGACCTGGCACTGTGGGGTTAACAGCTGGACTCGATGATCTCGACTTCCGCTCTTCCAGCCAAAAGGATTTTATCACTCTCTGTTTCTGTGATAGAGTGTTATCCAATTTCCCCCAGGCTAAGAATACTGCTGAAAAAAATTTACTGACAACAAGAATAATATGAAACAGAGTAGCTTGTAATTATTGTCACAAAAATTTAACACAAAAAGTCCTTCTAGGGGAAGATTTACTGATTCCAGAAAAATCCAACATCTCTAAACCATAGAATCATAGAATTGTTTTGGTTGGGAAAGAGCCCCAAGATCACTGAGTTCAGCCACGGACCTGAGTAAGGCAGCCCCCACCATGGGCAGAGACACCTTCCACTAGACCATTTTGCTCAAAATCTCATCTAACCTGGCCTTGAATACTTCCAGGAAGGGGGCATCCATGACCTCCCTGGGCAACCTGTTCCAGTCCCTCACCATGCTCAATGTAAAGAAGTTCTTCCTAATATCCAGTCTAAATCTTTTCCTTTCCAGCTTCAATCCATTCCCCCTTGTTCTAGCACTACAAGGCCTTGTAAAAAGTCCCTTCCCAGCTTTCTCATAGACTCCCTTCAGGTACTGTAAGGCAGCTATAAAATCTCCCTGGAGTTTTCTCTTCTGCAGGCTGAACTGCCCCAGCTGAGTCAACCTGTCCCCATAGGGGAGGTGCTCCAGCCCTCTGATCATCTTACTTTGATTGGAATAGAAATGAAATCGTAGGCAGCTTGCTCAAAATAATGCAATGAATAAACTAGATTGTCTCACCTAACAGTTCTCACATCTTCAGTTGCTTCATGGAAATAATAATGATGGGCTTGCAGAAGTGTTGGTAGATATGAGATGAAATTGACCTAGGACAGAGCAGTATTTCTGTAGAGCAGCCAAATTACCTTCTTTTCTAGAAACCTGCCTACAACTTCAAAGCATTTTATGGATGACCTTTGTATTTGCTCCTTCCTTGATCTGCACAGAGCATTGGCGGTGCCACAAGGACACTTTGCAGCCTAGAGCAGACGCCAGTACCACTTAAAATTAGCTCTTCGGTGATTGATTTGCAGCCAAGTGCCCTTAAACATGTTTGTTCCCCCCAAATACAGTCAACTCAAAATAGAACCTCAAGTGAGAGAAAGTACAAACAGATTCAAGTACTGTATGGAAACAATAAAACAGGGAAAAAATAGAAACCACTTCAAATCTTATTTCCTTCCAAAAGAGAGTGTAATCAAGGTATAATGAGCATTGAAATTTATAAATTAAAAATAAATGCCCGTAAGAGGGAGGAAAAAAATGTGTTAATCAGTTGGTAATTATATTTTTGGCATTGTAAATTAATTCCCCAAATGAATCTCCTTCCACCTTATTTCACTCCTTTATCTGTTTTCTTCTTTAGTTTTTATCTAATGATTAGGGTTTCTGAATTCTGTACATAGTATTTTTTCCAAACCAAAAGTGTTTGTATAATGATAAAAAAAAAAATAAAAGAAATGAAAAATAAAAGGGTAATGTGTCACAAGCAAGATTATGACATTTTTGTCCTTTCCGGTCTGTGAAGGAAAGAACAGAAATGTCCTTACAATGAAACTGTCCTTTTAGAGTGTTCTTCTTTTCTGCTGTTGGTGGGAGATTTTTTGGTTTTGATTGATTTTGTGTTTTGAGGTTTGTTTTTTCTTTCTGTTTTTGGATTGAGCCTTGTAGCACTACTCATGTTTTCAGTAACGGAAATTATTCTCAGTTGTCTCCCAACTAACACTAAACAGCAATCTGCAGCAAAGCTCACCTGTTCCAGCTCCTCCATCATCTTTGACCCACCCTCAAGTACTTAGTGGACTGCAGACACCTGGGGAAGTTTTAAATTAAGAAAGGGGAGAGAGGGAGGAAATTTTAACTCTGCTTATTGAAAACTTCTTCTCACTTATGCATCCCCTAATTTAATCATAGCAGCATTTTCTTGCTGCCCATGTATTAAAATCTGCAATGGACAGAAAATTATTGACATTAACCTGAAATAAAGAAGGATGTAGGATATTACATGGCATCCAGTAAAGTGATTTGATATGGGAAGTTATTAGGAGAAAAATCCAGCAACTGGAATACTTTGCTTGCTTTTGTTTCTCTCTCTGCCACACCAAAAAGACCCAAAATTGTCAACATCATGTTGTGCAGATGAAAATTCTTGAAATAGACTGAATGTCTATAAAACGTAATTTAGCACAGCAATGCAGTTCAGAGGAGGTGAGACAAAAGGCTATATTGTTCATGGCCTTCTGAAGTACAATGGAGAAGAGAGATTTCTTGTGGAAACGTGAGGAAGGGCAGAACTAACCTATCAACTAAGGTGTCACTAAGATTTTAGAAGGCAGGTAATTTCAGATCTGTTGCACAGAGTATTTCCTATATTTGAGAGCCTCAGAAGCTGCTGTCCTAACTCTTTAGAGCTACATTCAAGGTAAGGTGGCAAGCAGATATGAAATCTGCCACTGCATTTTCCTGCCACCCATCTCAGGACTGGGGGTTTACCAAGTGCTGAACTTGGTGAGCTGAGGAAGAGAGATTCCCACGGTTTCTCCCTCTAGTCTGATTTTCAAGTGCCATGTACTCGTAGAAGAAAAAATATATCAATGCGCTGCCTTCACCTGTACTTGTGTCTGTTTCCACCATCTGATCAGAAAAAGACTCTACTATCCTCCTTAGAATCATAGAATGGTAGGATTTGGAAGAGACTTCTGAAGATCAAGAGATCATCTTTCTGTGTCCATGTACAACTCCCAGAATTCAAGGTTGGTATGGAAAGGGAATCAGCTGTCAATATGAATATTTTCTTTCCCTCACTACCCAGAGAGTTGCAGTTCTCTTTGTGCAGTCACAATTTCCACAGAATCACAGAATGCTGGGTTGGAAGGGACCCCAAGGATCATTTGGTCCAACCTTTCTGGGTGATAGTGTAGTTTAAATCAGATGATTCCCAGAACCCTGTCAAGCTGAGTCTTCAATCTGCCCAATGAAGTGGAATCCAGTATTTGTCTTGGGACATTATTCCAAAGTCTAACTGTTCTCATTAGAAAACCTTGAGAAATCTTATTCAAACCTTACAGGTCAGCTCCACAAAGAAGTGTTTCCTTGAGTATAAGATATCTGTTTATTTTTTTAATTTTTTTTTTTTTTTTAGTAGAAAGCAAGCAGTCTGCTCATCTGAATTCCAGTTTTCACTTTTTCAGACTTCTTGAGTGAACCAGCAACCTATATCTTATGCATTTCTAAGGAGAATGTTGAACATTTCACAAAACAACTTGTTTTAGACCAGAGGCTTTGTTTAAACACCAAACGTGGCAAAACTTCAGGTAAAATTGAGCTAGTAATCTTGCTTCTGCCTTTAATTCTGAGTTCCTAAATTCGTTCTGTTTTATAGCAGCTATTATAGCTCTGGATTCTTCTCATTATTTAAATAAACAGATAGACTTTGCTGCAATCTGGTTAAATTGTTTGCCTCAATAATACCTTAAGGCAGCAAGGTCCATAGGTCAACTGCATGCTTAGTGAAGAAGTAGTGTCTCTTAAGCAGCAATTTGCTTACTCCTGCATTTTGGTTTGGGTTTTTATTTTGAAAGAACAAGGAGGAGGTAACAGGTTTCAATACTGTTCAGTACTGTGCCTGCAGTTATTCTTTTGAGACAGAATAAGCAGAAAGGATCACAATTATTTTAATAGCACAGATTATTTACAGAGGAAATGTGATTTCTGCTATAATCTCTCCTGCTTTCTGTGATTTGCAGGGGATAAAAAGGCTGTAGTTCTTAGGGATGCATTTAGAATCAAGCATAGAATTATTTTGGTTGGAAAAGACCTGTAAGATCATCAAGTCCAACTGTTATCTAACTCCACCGAGCCTGGTGCTTAGCACCATGTCACAGATTCACCGGTTGTATTGGGTTAGAAGACATCCTCAAGTCATCTTGTGTAACTCCCTTGCACTGATCAGGGACATCTCCAACTAGGTCAGGATGCCTGGGGCCACAGTAAATATCATCTTGAACATCTCCAGGAACAGGGCTTTGACATCGCTGGGCAACCTCTTTCAATATTTTACCACTCTCAGTATAAAGAACTGTCTCCTAATGTCCAACCTAAATATGCCCTGCTTCAGTTTCAAACCATTGCCCCTTGTCCTACCACTACAAGCCCTTCTAAACAGACCCTTCCCAGCCTTCCTGTAGGCCCCCTTCAGATACTGAAATGCAGCTATAAGGTCTCACTGAAGGCTTCTCTTCTCTAGACTAAAGAGCCCAAATTATTTCAGCTGATCTTCATAGGAGAGGTATTCCAGCTGAGGTCTCATCAGAGCAGAGTGGCAGAATCACTTCTCTCGACCTTCTGGCCATGTTCCTTTTGATGCACCCCAGGACGGCATTGGCTTTCTGCGCTGCAAGTGCCCATTGGTGGCTCGTGTCTAGCTTCTCATCCACCAGCACACCCAAGTCCTTTTCTACAGGGATGCTGTCAACATTTTCCTTGCTGTTAGGCTCAGAGCATGGAATTTATACCCAGAAATAATTTCAAAGCTTCCTGCAATTGTTGTCTTCTAAGACCGACTTCCCTTTATGATATACTCATCAAAAGAGAGTTTTGTTTGTGAAGCACTTCTGTGTCATTGACTCTTCTGTATAATTGAAGTGAAACTTCCTAGGTCCCAGTTTATGTCCATTGCCCCTTGTCTTACCACAGCTCACCACTGAAAAGAGAGTAGCCCTACCTTCTTGGTACCTGCTCTTCAGATATTTATAAACATCAATAAGATTTCATCTCTTTTCCAGACTAAGAGCCACAGGTCTCTCAGGCTTTTTTCATGAGACAGATGCAACAGTTGGGTTTTCTGTGGTAATGTGGAGCACACATGCCTGTCCAAAATCAGATTTTTCCAGGCTGGATTTGTAGCTCAGTTGCCATATTGCAATAGATATTCTCATCTATACCATTTACTTCAGTGGATTTTTTTTTCCTTACTTGTACTACATATTTGACATTTATGTACCTTTAAAAAATATAGCCCTGAAGAGGAATACAAGGTACTGAGCAAGATATGTACCGTGCCTAGACTAAGGCTGCTACTACAAGGATAGTTACAAAAACAACATTATTTTGTGTGTACAGCAAAGAGTTCTTACCATGGGGCTTAAGTGGACCAACAAGGCTGCAAATTTGCAGCCAGGCAGGAAAATCAGCTATGAGTGAAACAAGACAGATTGGTAAAAGAACAGCTTTAGCAATACAATTCCATCCCACTGTGGTTTTTATTGGCAAAGCACACATCAGTCAGGGCTCACTTGTCTGAGAGTGCAGAACTAGCTCTAAGACTAACTAATCAATTTGGGTTGGTACCAATGGACCCATAGGGCTTTCAAGTGCTCTTGGAAGTGGGAATAAAGCTCTGAAGATATTATTGTACAGAAAACAAACCTCATCTTCAAGCCCTACTACAGAGGCACCCAAATCTGCGTCTCCATATCGACCAGCCTTTAACTTCAAAGATAACTGTGCTCCAGTGCCCACCGTTAAAACCTTTTACCTCCCTCCACTTTTTTGATGATCTGTAAAGAAGCTGGAAATGCAAATTGTTACAAAGATGGGGCAGAAATCAAGTCTCTTTCCTCAGGCAGACCATCAAGAGATTCTCTTCAGCAACACCTATCACATGCACAGCTGTGAGTTGTATCTCTTACCAGCAAGAAGCATAGAATGGTTTGGGTTGGAAGAGATATTTGCGAGGACAAAGATGCAGAATTTGGCATTCTGAAATGTGAAATACAAGACTTAGACAAGGTGTAGAGCCGAGAGACATTATTCCATTCCACTCCAATATCCACTAACCAATCATTCTGTCTCTGTGGTTTAAATAATTTTAATTAAGCAATTCTACCTACTGTAGCAGCCATTACCAGAAGATAATTGACTGCATTGGTAATGAAGCTTTTTGAGGGTGCTAAACAAACAGCAAGGTTAATTACCTGGCAGTAATGCTTGTTATGGCAGTGCAACAGTGGCCAACTAAGTTTCCTGTTCTCCTCCAGTAACCTGTCAGTAAATCAATGTAACATCCGTGGGTATCCATTATCTTACTGGGACAGAAGCGTTCAGCAACGGAAACAGGAAGCCACCAACTGGTCAGGAGTGGATGGGAACCAATACAAAGCAAACCTGTCTTGTTATTAAATATCTTTTATTGAACTACTCAGCTTGTTGTTTTGTTTCTTTGTTTCCTTGCTGAAGACTGAATTTTAGAATTTTGCATTTATGTGTCAGTTATATCTGGCATCACAGATGTATTTCTATAACAGACAGACTCCAGAAGCTTGTATTATTACAAAACACCAGAGGGAATCTGAATTCTTTGCAGGTATTTATTTTTTCCCTACTCACATTCTCTTCTCATCTTTTTCTCTCTCTTGGCAATAAGTCCACTTACACTGAATTGAGAGGATAGCTCATATATGGATTTTGATCGGTGGGTTTAAATTCAAAGTGTTGACAGTTCATGTATTTAATTTTCTATCACTCAGAACTGAAAGTACATAATTTTAGCAACAATCATTTCACATGGAAATCTTGCTAAGAATTCTCCACAGAGTAACCAGAATCACAGAATTGTTTTGGTTGAAAAGACATTCAAGATAACAGAGTCCAGCTTTCAACCTAACACTACCATGGCCGATAAACCATGTCCTAAAGTGCCATGTCCACATGTTTTTGAGTATCTCCAGGAATGGTGACTCCACCATGTCCTTGGGCAGTCTGTTTCAAGGGCTGACGACACTTGCAGCAAATTTTTCCTAAATATCCAACCTAAGCCTCCCTTGGCACAACTTCAGGCCATTTCCTCTCATTCTGTCACCTGATACTAGGGAGAAGTTATTGACCACCACCACAGTGCAACCCAGGGGTCTGCTGTATTTGCTGGGTTGGGATTACCACAGAGCTAACCCTTCTTCCACTGTCTTACTATTTGCCTTACGCATGCATGAGAAGGGGATTTATGCAAGAACAGAAATACAGAAAACTATTTTGCATTAAATCAAAATGCTTACAGCCCTTTTCAAGGCAAAAGTGGCTTACCGGTAGTTTTTCAAGTGCATTGCTGTCCTTACATACAGTTACAAGGATACTTTCTTAAGGCCACAGCCCTGTGGCCAATTATCACTAATTTCACTATCTTCAAATTGATCTACACATATTCCTGAGAAAATTCGTCTATGGCACAGATTCCCTCAAGAAGGGCCATGGCAGTTCTTCTAAGCAAAGATCATAGAATTACTTTCTCCGGGTTTGAAAGTGCCAGACTTAACTTTTAGAAGGAGAAAAATTACTCTAGTATTGAGTCAATCCTTAATTTATTAAGATTTAAGTGTGCAGGGGATTCAAGAACTCATCCATAATCAAGAACTCATCCATAATTGCTGAGCCAAGGACAGTGCTTCACACTGATGAAGACACAGAACCATTTCAATGCTCCAAATGTACCTTTCTAGACCCTAAGAAACAATTAATATGTGGGCTAACAGCCATTCTTATCTAGCAGTAGACAGACATGGAACAATTTTCAAGATCATGGCTAAAGACGTAGAGAAAAGTAACATAATGAAAAGTTCAGCAACAAAAGTTATCTGAAATTATGCTAAGGACTTTGCCATTATTTTCTCCACTGCAGTGAAGTGGTGACCCCTTTCACGTAAGTCACTGTGCTTTTCTTGTGTTGGCAGAATGCCTGATTCAAGAGGGCTTCGGCCCTGACTGGAAGAAGCATGAGTTTCACAGTAATAAAAACACACAGAGACAAAAGAAGAAAAAAGAAAATAAACTCAAGAGTTAAGTTGGGAACAAAAAGTCATCCAGAAATCATCTTATATGCAGAAAAAGACCCAATATGAAAGGATTAAATGTTTTCACCAGATGTTAAATTTAATTGTAAAAAAGAGCAACCCAAAATTTGTTATCAATTCAGATTGAATTTGAGAGAGTTCTAGGAGGGGAGAAAAAAAATAAATAAGTAGTTATTACTTTCAAAAATA
>WBNM01018635.1:0-11146 GCA_013399055.1 Ramphastos sulfuratus | reverse complement strand
GAACACCTCCAGGGAGGGAGCAGCCACAACCTCCCTGGGCAACCTGTTCCAGTGCCTCACCACCCTCACTGGAAAGAACTTCCTCCTAACATCCAGTCCAAATCTCCCCTCTGCCAGTTTAAACCCATTGCCCCTTGTCTTGTCATTACAAATGCCATGATAGTTTGCATCTGGGTGATTTGGGCCAGCTGCTTGGGGCAACAGCTTGTCCCTTAATGATTTGGACCAATTGCTTTGTAATGGGCTGGCCTGAACAGTCTGTTAGAAGGGTATAAAAATGCATGTTCATATTCAATAAATTGGCATTGCTTGGATCATATTGATCTGTGTGTGGCTCTGTCCAGGATCTCTCACTGAAGACGTCCCAGGGAAAAGAACTTGGTATTTGTTTGTTTGTCTTTTCTTTTAAGTATTTCCTGTTAAAACCTGTCTATCCCCTCAGTCACCTTCCTTGAAGCCTGTCACATCACTGTACCCTTCAGTATTTGATTCGGAACAGAATACATTTTGTACAAGGTCTTACCAAAGGCACGTCAATTGTTACTTCCACATAGCTCACTCTGAATGACTAAATCACTTGAGGAAAAAGAAAAAAAACACAGAAATGTGTTCAACTCTGCTCTTAAAAGATGAATATTTCTACATCCATTTGTTGGTTCTGATAAAAACGACAATGTCTCATTCCTAAAGATATAGCTCCAAGGGCAAGTGTGATGCTAGCAGTACAGAGAGGGGATTGGTGAAAAATGAATCAAACATCAGTAGTTTGAAGACTCAGCTCTGACATACTCTCAGTCACATAAGGTGGCTTGTTTGAACCATATTGAGAAGTATCTGGAAAGTCTGAGTGTAAAAGTAAAATCTAAATTTGGAATCTAGACTCAGGAAAAAGGTTCTGCTGGTCTGTTTGGAAAATTTGCCTCGAAATGGCTCCCCACCTCCAGTCAGAGTGCAGATGACTACTTGAAGTTGTGAGATACAGAAATTTGCAATGTTTTGCACCCAAGAGGTCCCCTTGGTGATGGATGAGCCATAAGCAAACATTTAAAGTAACATCAGTAGTGGTTGGCTTTGAGATGAATGGGAAAGGGAGATGATAGAAATTCTTATTGTTTGACTTAGTAGCTGGAAAAAATAATTGAGGTGGAAAGGTCTGATTGCCAAAGGGACCAATATCCAAAAGGGTGATGTGGCTTGCTCACAGACTCTCTCAAAACATTAACTACCAGCAGCAAATACTTGAGCGTGGGAAACAAGTACAGTCGAAGAAAACAGAGGAGAAGGATAAAACCTTCACCTACTGTTTCCTATCTGCCACACTATTAGTGGCACCAGAACTGTCACCACTCATGCTTACTTCAGCATTACAGAGAATTATGTATCAATGTACTAAAACAAACAAATGAACAAACAAACAAACACACAAACAAAAAAAAAAACAACCCCCAACACCCAAAAGCCAAGCATCAAAACATCTTCAAAGCAAGTTCAAGGTACTGGATACATCACTTACAGCCATACAGTCAAACAAGCCATACCCAAGAACTCTTCTATCCTTCACCTCTCCCCAAGAAGAGCTACAATGAAACAAAAGACGAGATGCATATGGAGAAAATGGGAAATGCCTGCACAGCAAGGCAGAGGACTCAGGTGTGAATAGGACACAGAACAATGTGAAAACAAAGGTCTAAAGTGCCTGATGAAAAAATTTCTGCAGGAAAACACAGCAAAGTTATGTTTGTTTTGCTAACACTAGGTATCAGAGAAGATGCTAAAAATATTTGCTGCCAAGCAAACCAAACCAAAGCAAAATAAAGCAAGACAAAGCAAAAACATTCCAGCCTTTTTCTATTGACAAATTTTAGCATTGTCTGCAAAACACACAATACACAAAATCTGAGAGTACAGAATGTTGGTTTCTTTCCGAACGACATATAGATAAGACTTCCCTGGTTTCCTCCTCATACTAGCATCCTGAAGATCACCACGGAAAGAAAGGCCAATTCCATAGAGACAGAAAGGTTTAAGCTAAATCATAGAATCACAGAATGGTAGGGGGTTGGAAGTGACCTCTGGAGATGATCAAGTCAAAGTCCCCTGCCAAAGCAGGATCAC
Organism: Ramphastos sulfuratus; assembly: GCA_013399055.1. Taxonomy (NCBI): domain Eukaryota; kingdom Metazoa; phylum Chordata; class Aves; order Piciformes; family Ramphastidae; genus Ramphastos; species Ramphastos sulfuratus. The sequence goes on along the minus strand of WBNM01018635.1, from coordinate 9,031 downwards.
CTGAGGCAGGTCACACAGAAAGATATCCAGGTGGGTTTCAAAAGTCCCTGGATAAGAAGACTCCACAACCTCCATTATTCTTTCTTCACATCTATAAAAAAAAAAAAAAATTAAAAAAAAAATAAAAAAAAATTAAAAAACTTCTAAAAACTCCTACGAACTGCACTAAAACTACACTAGAAAAATGGGACATTTTCTTAATCAAAGATAACTACAAACGTACTGTAGCTGTGTTGTTTGACCTGCATGCAAACACAGCAAAAACATTTACACCAGACAAACAGAGGCAAAGAAGTTCCTCTGCCACATGTTGAGGACAGAAAGTTCCAAGAATGGCAGAGGTTGGAAGGGACCTCCGGTCCAAACCCTGNATGATTCTATGATTCTATACATTCTCTTGTCCTTCATAAGGTTCTTTCATCTCAATTTAAACCACATGAACGTGGATCATACTGGTTATGGGAAAGTCTGCCTGAAAATGGGGAAGATTTGACATATGGAGGCACCAAATGGAACCACACAAATGCCAGAATGAATGGCAGCCACTTTGGAGAACTGTGAATACTTGAATATGTTTCATGTAAGACAAGATGAGGAAACAGATACACTAAGACACAAAACTTGTGTACTTGACACATTTCTTAAGCTTCATCAAGGAACCACATACTACAGTCAATTATAAAAGCAAAGGAAAGGGAAAACAAAGCCCAGGGGTAAAAAAATCCCACAAATGTATTAAACCTATTACTTTTCTGTCGGATGATGAGAAACATCTTTTGATGTGACTGCCACAAGACAGCAAGGAAAACAAAGCATCTCTACAGCTATCAGGAAGATTGAAAATAATGCCTGTGGATACTTCTTAAAAGAGTATTTTAAATACTGGGATAAAGGATAAAGCAAACGAAATGTTTAACATTCAAATCAAATTATGCCAATTGCACAACATCACAGAATCATAGAACTGTTTCAGTTGGGAACGACCTCTAAGATCATAGAGTCCAACCATAAACATAACACTACCATGGCCATAAACATCAATTGTGGTTACCAACACAACATAAGTAGTCATGACAGCTTCAGAAGGCAAGAAAACATCTGGGCAGCACCAGGACAAGCCAAAGTCATGAATCTGCANCAGCAAAAACATTTACACCAGACAAACAGAGGCAAAGAAGTTCCTCTGCCACATGTTGAGGACAGAAAGTTCCAAGAATGGCAGAGGTTGGAAGGGACCTCCGGTCCAAACCCTGCTGCCAAAGTAGGATCACCTATGGCAGATCACACAGGAATGTGTCCATGTAGGCTTAGAAAGTCTCCAGAAAAGCAGATTCCACAACCACTCTGGGCAGCCTGTTGTAGTGCTCTGGCATTTTCACAGCAAAAGACTTTAGGCTTAGGTTCAAGTAAAACTTCCTGTGTTACAGGTTGTACCCATTCATCATAGCATCACAAGGAGGTTTGAGGGACAACACACCNGGATGATGAGAAACATCTTTTGATGTGACTGCCACAAGACAGCAAGGAAAACAAAGCATCTCTACAGCTATCAGGAAGATTGAAAATAATGCCTGTGGATACTTCTTAAAAGAGTATTTTAAATACTGGGATAAAGGATAAAGCAAACGAAATGTTTAACATTCAAATCAAATTATGCCAATTGCACAACATCACAGAATCATAGAACTGTTTCAGTTGGGAACGACCTCTAAGATCATAGAGTCCAACCATAAACATAACACTACCATGGCCATAAACATCAATTGTGGTTACCAACACAACATAAGTAGTCATGACAGCTTCAGAAGGCAAGAAAACATCTGGGCAGCACCAGGACAAGCCAAAGTCATGAATCTGCAGCCTGTGCTAGGAACGGGACACTGGTCCAGTCACTACTATGCATTTAACAGCTTGGAGCAGGTGGTGTCCTTCTCTGTCATCTACAGAGATGGCAGAAAAGGGAAGTGAAAATAAAAAACCCAAAACCAAACTCTGACCTCCCAAAATTGTACATCACAATTAAAAACAAAGAAACAAATAGCAAACCCACAAAAAATAAGAACCAAACCAAAACACAAGCAAAAAAAAAAAAAAACAAAACCCAACTGAAAACCCATGTGAAAAAACAAAACAAAACAAAAAACACAGCTTTTTTAAAAAACAAATAACAAATTGAGAGGGACTCATACCATCATAGAACCACAGAGTGGTGGGGCTTGGAAGGAACCACAGAGATCAACAAGTCCAACCCCTCTGCCAAAGTAGGATCACCTAGGGCAGACCACACAGGAATGCATCCACATGGGTCTTAAAAGTCTCAAGAGAAGGAGACTCCACAATTTCTCTGGGCAGCCTGTTCCAATTCTCCATCATCCTCACAGCAACTTTCTCTTCATGTTGAGGTGGATCTTCCTGTGTTACAGCTTATACCTGTTGTTCTCCGTCTTATTGCTGGGCACCACCAAAAAGAGACTGTCACCTTCATCTCAACATCCACCTCTCATATATTTATAGATGTTAATAAGATTCCCTCTCAGCCTTCTTTTCATAGAAGAGATGTTTAAGTCCTGCAATCATCTTTATAGCTCTCCATTTGTTTCTCTCCGATAGATCCCTGCCTCTCTTGAAATGAGGAGCCCAAAAGTGGATATAATATTCCAGGTGTCATCTCACTAAGGCAGGAGTGAAGGAGAGGAGAATCTGACTACACCTGCTGGACACACTTCTCTTGATGCACACTTCACCTTGATACTATTGGCATTTTTGGCCACAAGGGCACATTGTTTATTCTTTTCACCAATCACATTCATTTTTATCCATGGCATCTTTGGACCCCGGTGATTTTACCATCTGAGATGGAATGTATATGATGATGATGAATGTTGCCCATATTTGATTTCTAAAAATTAGCAAGTTTGAGCCCAACACATTTTTGAGGTTGATGACAAAGTAAGGATTATGACTGCCTCCTTAGTGCTTACTTCCTATAAGTTATTTGCTTTCTCTACACCACTCCGCAAACCCAGCTACTAATGGTCCATTTATCACAAGAACTAGAACAACTTTGTTAAAAATGCTGCCTCCATAGCAGAGGTCCCAAACTATGGTGGACCACGGATCGCCATCAAGTTTTTCTTTTAGACCATACTACCAATGAACTATTTTAAATTGCAAATCCAAACAGATCTCCTGAGGAATAATAAAAGTCTTATTTTCTTCATGGCTCACTAAGTGTAGGAAATTCCTGCTTGTAATTACTTGATACCAGATTTCTTTACTTATTTGCATGAGAGTAGGATAAAAGGCTAAGTTCTGGTAACATTGACAGAAAATTCCAATTAGAGAGATAGGAGAGAGGAGAAAATGTGCTGTTGAGAACAATGCCAGAAACACAGAAGGGAATCACAGAATTACAGATTTTTTTTGGTTGGAAAATACCTCTAAGATCACCAAGTCCAGTTATCAACCTAACACCACCATGGCCATTAGACCATGTCTGAAAGTGCCATATCCACACATTTCTTGAACACCTCCAGGGACGGTGAATCCACCAACTCCCTGAGCAACCTATTTCAGTGTCTAAACAAAATCGTAAAGTATTTAAGCATGAGAAGTCTCAATATATTCATGGGAAAAAAAAATCTATTGGCATGAATAGGGGTGGAATTAGAATATTCCACCCTCAAATTCATCGCCATATTTTCCCTAAATTGCCACAGAATTTTTCCTCTTTTGCATTTTTCCTTTTTTTTTTCTTCTTCTTTTCTGAGGTTGGTTTTGTTTTTTGGGTTTGGTTTTTTTTTTTTTTTAGGAGTTAAGGATTGAATCCTCAGATTCCACGATATTTGTAATAGCTCTCAGCCTTTTAGACTGAGGCTTGATGTCTCACTTTTATGCCCAAAGTTTTTTTCGCTAAGCCACTGCTTCTTTCGAGAGCATGTGGAATTTCTCACATTTCATGCTCACAAACTCAGTCTCTGTTTCAGAGCTCTGCCTCCTCCTATCTGTTCTCATTCACATAAAGAAGCGACATCTACTTTTGGCAACAATAATCACAATTTGCTATTGGATACAATCAGAACAGTTCTTTCCAGGCATAAATTAGAAAACACAAATAGTGAAACAATGGCAAAATATTTAGGAAAAAAAAATAAATAAAAGGGGCTGTTACCAATATTCCTATTTAACTTCTTGCCTTATTCCAGTAATCATCCAAACATTGGCAGAAAAAAACCCCACATCTGTGCTTCTTTAAACAGTGCTTTGCTTAGTGCCGTATACAGTTACTGATCCTCTGTTAAACATGCCAGCACTGAAGGATTTCGGATCGTTTGAGTCTTACTCCATACCATTCTTGGGAATAAAACAGAAGGTAAGCGACTGTGATGGTGACACAGAAAACATATTTATGAGGAAAACTGGCATTTTTTTTTCAGATTCATCATTTAAATAGCTATGAAAATATATGGCACATTAAAATACATGACAAGAGTAAAGAGTTTTATTCTTAGCAGTTTCTACTTGAAGAATTTCCCTGGATGCTCAGAACATTCAGAAAATAAAAATCATGTTCAAAATTTCAAGGTCAAGGTCAGACGACCCACACAATTGTTTAGGAACAAAGAAGTTGACACACACGCTGTGCATGAGTTGTTGGACAGACAGGGTGAAGCACTGTGTTGCTACTCAAGAGACATAACAACAACCTGCTAATACCTTGATAAAAAGTCATAGAATCATAGATTTATTTCAGTTGGAAAAGACTTCTAAGATCACTGAGTCCAGCCATTGACCTAACACCACCGTGTCCCAAAAATGCCATAGGCACACATTTTTAAAACACCTCCAGGGACATCACTTCCTTGGGCAACCTGCTCCAATGCCTGACCATCCCTTCAGCAAAGAAATCTTTTCCTAATATCCAACCTAAATCTCGCCTGGCATAACTTCAGGCTATTTCCTCTTGCTCTATCACTTGATGCTAGGAGGATGAGACCCATTTCTACTTCACTGCAATCTTCTTTCAGGAAGTTATAGAAAGCAATAAGGTCTCCCCTCAGCCTCATCTTCTCCAGGCTAAAAAATCCCAGTTTTCTCAGCTGCTCCTCCTAAGACTTATTCTTGAGATCCTTTACCATCTTTGTTGGCCTTCTCTGGACATGTTCCAGCACCTCAAGTCATGTACTATTCCAGGTGAAATCTGTTATGGAATTCACCTTTCAAACACAGACCAAATAACCACGTCTTTTTCTCTACTAGCCAACAAAACGAGCTACGTGCAGTGATGACAGCTATAGTTATGTGTTAAGATGATGAAGAACCAGTAAAAGAACAAATATGATCTCCAGACACTAGGTAACTGTAAATCAAATTATTCACTGAGTCAAGGTCCTGTGAAAATCAAACACACTGCACCGTGCAGCAAAGGCAGAGCATCCACATAACTGACAATCATTTCAACCTCAGGCTGTGTTTTAAAGACAGAAAGGTCAGTTGCTCATCTGGCTCATACTGAAATCAATGGAGCAATCCTGATTGACACCAGCTGAGGATCCTGCTGATGAAGACAGGGAAGTTTTCTGATTTACTTTTACCTGGGGAGCTGCCCTAAGAACTAGTCTTTTACAATTTAATAGCAGTGGATATGCATATTCCGTTCCTACATTATAGCATTAAACTGATGGCATCACTTTCCCAGGTGGACACTCAAAATCTGCTGGAGGACACTGTAACAATGCAGCAGATTTCAGACTGCAGGGCTGAACCCACTGCTACATTGCAGTTGCTGCTATTAAAATATTATGCCTGGAATTAATGCATTACACCTTTCAGACTAATGTTCTCTAAATCAGGCTGAATTTATCCAGGGATATTTTTAGGCAAAAATACATCCTCACAAGTAATGTAACGATCAGCACTTTTCCTCCAGATGCTCTAAGACGGAGCAAAGCCTATGCAGTAATTAATATTTATGAAGCGAATGAGTTCCTATTAAACCTTAAATCACAAATACATGGGATTTTGAACTATAAAAATACAAAACTAAGTCAATGTAATAAAAAGGTCTTTACATACATATTAATTGTGAACTTTGGTTAAGCTGTTATATACAGAATCATAGAATCACGTCAGCTGGAAAAGACCTCTCAGATTCATTGAGTCCAGCCTTTAAACTAAGACCACCATGGCCATTAAGCCATGTCTAAAAGTGCCATGACCACACATTTCTTGAGCACCTCCAGCGATGGCAACTCCACCACCTCCCTGGACAATCTATTCCAAAATTCCAACTGAAAATTAATAATCACGTAGGTCTACAAACTTATGCATTGACCAAGGTGATTTGTGACAGGACGAAGGGTAACAGGCATAAACTTAAACATAAGAAGTTCCTTCTAAACATGATGAGGAACTTCTTTAATTTAAGGGTGACAAGGCACTGGGGCAGGCTGCCCAGAGAGGCAGTGGAGTCTCTACCTCTGGAGAGTGTCAAAATCTACATGGATGTGTTCCTGTGTTACCTTCTGTAGGTGAACTTGCTTTGGCAGGGGGATTGGACTCAGTGACCTTCAGAGATTCCTTAAAACCCCTACCACTCTGTGATTCTCTGATTTCTAGATTAGGTGTACACAAGAGAAGAAGTTTATTTTCAGTACATTAGGACACTTTTGATACTTGATCAGCAGAAACTTGATCTTATGTCCTTTGGTTGCAAGAGCTACTTTACTTCCACTCTCATATGAGTGCTCCTTGTTGGAATTAAGAGAAAATATGCACAGAAGAGGAGCTCTTTGCAAGATGAACTGATATGTTATTCAGCCTGTGCCCTAGGAAGATGTGTTTTACCCATTATTAAAAATTTCATCACCACAGACCTCTCCTGAAACACACATTTTGTATGTATCAAACAGATGAAGAAGAGTAAGTAGCACTCTTACATGCATTTTCTCATCAGGTTTCAAACTGCTTTATGGAATGTTCTTTGGTGGCCAAGACAGCATCCTGACATGCATCAGGAATAGTATGACTAGCAGGAGTAGGGAAGTGATCGTATCCCTGTACTGGACACTGGTCAGGCTGCATCTCAAGTCCTGGGTCCAGTTTTGGACCTCTTACTACAAGGAGGTATTGAGGTGCTTGAGCATGTTCAGAGAAGGCCAGCCAAGCTGGTGAAGGGTCTAGAGAACAAGTATGATGAAAAACAGCTGAGAGAAATGAAGTCGTTCAGTCTGGAGAAGAGGAGGATGAGGAGAGACCTCATGGTTCTTTACAACTCCTTGAAAGGAGGTTGAAGTGAAATGGGGATCAGTTTCTTCTCCCTAGAATCAAGTGATAGGAGATGAAATGTCCTGAAATTGTGTCATGGGAGGTTTAGGTTGGAAATTAGAAATACTGTCTTTCCTGCAAGAGTGGTCAAGCATTGGAACAGGCTGTCCATGGAGGTGATGGAGTATCATCTCTAGAGGTGTTCAAGAAATGTGTGGACGTGTCACTTTGGGACATGGCTTAATTGCCATGGTGGTCTTAGGCTGAAGGTTGGATTTGATGATCTCAGAAGTCTTTTCCAACCAATACAACTCTGTTATTCTATGAAAAATGCCATTTCACATGTAAGCTATTAATAAAAAAATAAATCATTACCAATCTGCATGTTGTGACAGATGCTAAAAATGTTTCAGCATCCAAAAGAAGCTTTGCGATTTAGCAACATGAAACATTTATTTAAGAACTCCTATATGAATTCAGAAGGCTAACTTCAGGCACCCAAGCCCAAAACTGTTTGCTTTCATAAGGATATAAAAAAGATCCACAAAACAATGCCCATTGGCATCCTGGGCTGTATCAAAAGCAGTGTGGCCAGCAGGTTAAGAGAGGTGATTCTGCCTCTCTGCTCTGCTCTGGTGAAATTTCACCTGGACTACTGTGTCCAGCTCTGAAGTACTCAATGTAAGAAGGAGATGCTTGAGAGGGTCCACAGGAGGGCCATAGTAATGATCAGAGGGCTGGAGTACCTCTCCTGTGAAGACAGACTGAGAAAGGTGGGATTGTTCACCCTGGAGAAGAGAAGGGATTGGGGAGTTCTTACAGCAGCCTTCCAGTACATGAAGGGGGCTACAGGAAAGATGAAGAGGGACATTTTACAAGGACTTGTGGTGTTAGGACAAGGTGCAATGATTTGAAACTAGAGCAGGGTAGATTTGGATTGGACATTAGGAAGAATGTGTTTACTATGAGAGTGGTGAGACACTGGAACAGATTGGCCAGAGAAGTTGTGGACATCTCTTCCCTGGAAGTGTTGAAAATGAGGCTGGATGAGGCTTTGAGCACCCTGGTCTGGTGTGAGATGTCCATGTCAGGGGGTTTGGAACTAGATGATCTTTAAGGTCCCTGCCAACTCATACCATTTTATGATGCCTACTAAAAATAAAAGCCTATGTGACCACATTTTAAAGCACCAAGAAAAGGAGAGGCATTGGACAAGTTTCAAGTAGGCTGGAATTTTAAGCTGAACAAAGAACACATCAGCAAGCTACAAGTAAATAATTTAGCTGTAGGCCTGAGGCGTTACCTTTAATTCAAAGAGGCATAATTGATAAAGAATGCAAGTGGAGTCATTTACAAAATGTTAACTATGCACTAGCAGAACATCCTGTTACAAAGCAAGATAATTATTTTACATAGAAGAACCTCAAAAGTAAATAGATGAATGAACAGAAGTTTAAATGATGTTAGCAGATTAATGGGTGGATGAAGGATATTGGAGGCAATGTAATCCCTCAAAACATTCAGGCCAAGCTTATTAAAAACACACCTTTATTTGCTTTTATTTTTATTCATTAATTCAAAACTACTCTGCTGCACTGAAGAACCTCACTGGGATCTTGTTTAACATCTTCATTAATGATTTAGGTTTTGGGCCACAATGCACCCTCAGCAAGTTTGTGGATGACACAAAACTGGGAGGAGTGGCTGATAAATTAGAGGCTTGTGCTGCCATCCAGAGGGACCAGAATCATAGAGTGCTTTGGAT